>JAHXMU010000504.1:32474-51211 GCA_019455685.1 Philornis downsi
TTTCTATACGAAAAGGTGTCTTTCATGACACTTTTCTATACGAAAAGATGTCTTCCATGACACTTTTCTATACGAAAAGGTGTCTTTCATGACACTTTTCTATACGAAAAAGTGTCTTCCATGACACTTTTCTATACGAAAACTGTCTATCATGTCACTTTTCTATAGAAAAAGTGTCTTCCATGACACTAGTTTATACGAAAAGTGCCTTCCATGACACTTCTTTTCTATACAGAAAGTGTCTTCCGTGATACTTTTCTATACGAAAACTGTCTACCATGACACTTTTCTATACGTCAACTGTCTACCATGATACTTTTCCATACGAAAAGTGTTTCCTTGACAAGCTTTTCATATAGTAAAATGTCTACATACATTTTTCATACAGCGTGTTTTGTACATATATATGGCTTCAGTCTATTCACAGACGCTTTACGTATAGCAGAGCGTCTTCACAGATGGTTTTTGCATAGAAAATTGCCTTCATAGATACTTCCCCTGTAGATGAATGCTTTTGCAGACATTTTTCGTATAGAAAAGAGTTTTCTCAGTTACTTTACCAATAGAATATTCTTCTTTTTTTTCACTGCCTATGAGAGTTTAAGAAGAGTAATTGAGTGTCTACGAAAAGTAACCATGAAGAAATTTTTGTACGAAAAATGTTTACGAAATTACTTTTTTATATAAAAATTGCCCGTGAAAACAGTTTTCTAAAGTGTGAACGTATTCCTATAATCAGTTTTCATATCGACAACTATCTCATATGCACTTTCTTTCATAACGTAAAGTGTGCTTTCTCTTAAGAGAAGGCGTTTATTTCGAAATTTCTCCATAGAAACATTGCATGGATTGCGTAATATTTAATTCTAATGTTTACAAATTAATTGTACTTCGTTTATTTAAATTAACTGTCTTCGTTGCCACTAACCTCAACATTCTGTAAAGCTCTTTCCCGTCTTAATCCTCTATCGGTTACATACAAGAATCTATTTTTGTAATATACTGACGACTGTGTTGAAACGTTCAGTCACTATAAAATTCGGCGTTCTGTCTTCCGCTCAATAACTAGCTCAGTATGAAAACAATTACTGAGTAGGACTAGGGGCATTGAATTGTAGTAATAAAGATTTGTGCGACACTCGTGGGACTATCTCAGGGTTTTGTTGGATTTATACCATTGCGATGTTGTTTCCCAAAAAGAGCCTCTTCTATAAGAAACATGCCTAATACAGTTACACGCTTATTCAGTTTTGCGATGCCCGTCTCGGTGTTTACTTTCGCACTTTTTTCCGTTAGGCTGTTATTACACGTGTAAATCGCAACCTAGTAGTGATCCAAGTGGGAGTTATCAATTTGTAACATAGCTTCCGTCTACGTCGGTACAACCTTTTCTCCTGCGCTTTCGATCCTATTATCAAATAGATGTGGATACTGGCGCGAAAATGAGAAGCTTCTTAACCTGACGTGCGTTACAGCAATCTTTCCGTTACTAGCGGAAGATACCTGTGAGTCGGCTTAAAGTGCAATTTCATTCCTACAACCAAGATTGAAGTAAATAATCTATGGATGCCATTTTCTGTAGTTAATCTGCTGACTTTTGTATCCTGCCCACAACAACTCCAATCCAATCTTATCCAACCTTCCCTATATGACTATCGGAATAGATGTCTCAGATCGACAGGCATCCTTCTGACAGCGGCCGGTGCATTTCAAGTGCTCATGGCAAATACGAAGACTATTTTTTTAATTGATCTTCATGTGGTCCATTTCGTTCTTTCCCTATGTGTTTGACTTCTTAGTTGCTAATGCAAAATCAATGGTTCGGCTTAAGGCAATGATATTAAACGGGCAACATTTCTCGTCCACATTATGCTCTTTTCATTCAATTCAAGTAAACCAACATTTATACTGATTTTAATTACCTGCTTCGGATTATTCACAATCTAAACGCCTTTAAAAAACTTAATTTCTTTTAACGAACCGTTTCACTAACATTTTACAGTATAACTGATAATTGTCGTTAAAACATATGATCTGCATAGTTTTCATAGGTAGCAGCTTCCATATACTAATCGCAGCAATCTATTACAATCGGCGTTGTGACAACAACTGTTTTTGGTTGTCAGATTTTCTGTCATATTGTCGTAAACAAGGATTTTTTTGTTTACGCTCGTCCGGGATATTTTTATTTAATCAAAGAAAACATTCTGAAAATAATGTCTTCTGAAAAAGAAAAACAAGAGAAAACTAAAATTAATACTCAGGTCAAACATGTGCCCAAAGATGCTCAGGTTATTATGTCGATACTAAAGGATTTGGGCATCCAAGACTACGAGCCCAGGGTAATAAATCAATTGTTGGAATTCACATATCGTAAGTAAAAACAAGTAAATAATTAAACACAAATGGTAGTGTAATTATTGTGTTTTTCCACAGGTTATGTCACTTGCATACTGGATGATGCCAAAGTGTTCGCTAATCACGCGCGCAAAAAGACCATCGATTTGGATGATGTTAAATTGGCCACTGAAGTGGTGTTAGACAAAGCCTTCACCTGCCCACCTCCAAGACATGTAAGTAACAAGACAATAACTGTGTTTAGGAAGCACACTTAATATTTATTAATATCCCTAGATTATCTCTAAATTGGCAGAGGTACGCAATGCTATGCCTTTGCCCCCCATTAAGCCCCACTGTGGCTTACGTTTGCCCCCCGATCGTTATTGCCTATCAGCCTGCAATTACAAGCTACGAGCCGCCAGCCAAACCAAGAAAATGACCAAATCTGCTTTGGAAGGACGATCAAGTATCAAGTCCCAAGTAAAAGGAGGGGCCGGTAGTGGTTCCGGTGTTAAGCGACAAACTGTACTAACGCCTAAAGCTCAGGTTGTGACTATACCGAAACCGGTGATAAAATTCACCACTACCGCCAAGACGGTTAGTGTAGATAGTAAAGCCTTGTCAGGCGGCATTGACACTGTAAATGAAATAAAGATGGAAGTGGATTCTGATACAAATGCTGTTGGTTCGATTACCACACCGAATGCAGGATCTGCCGCATCAGCGACAGCTGTGGGCACAGGTGTGAAACGAGAACGTGATGAAGATGAATTTGAGGTAGTTCCATAAATGTTCAAAGGATATTTTATAAAATAAAGGTTAAATAAGAAATAATAGTATATGAATTCTTCTAATTAATTGTATCTAAATATACATAAATGTGCCTGAATGGCAATTTACGTCTTTTTTCAATTATGGTTATTCTACAGCAATGCAGACTTTAACCGAATTTCTCTGAGTTTTTAAGAACAAAAAAGTTTATTACTTGCGGCAAATATCTTAAAGAGTGATCACCTGATCTGGGGGACAAGAAATAATCGAGTCTAAATATCTTGGACGAATGTTAAGCACCAATCTTAACCATTTGAAATACAAATTATCAGAAGACATGGGATTACATTCAAATTTAAGATCGTATTAAGTGTTGGCTTAGAGAAATTCATATAATATGCATTAATTTATTACAACTTAACATATTCGCGATTGCCTATACCAATAAAGCAGAAGTTGCACTAAGATCTCTGTGTCGATTGCTCTCAAAATAGTTTATAACCTGTCTTTGACATTTTTAATATCTGCTTTATTGTACAATTATACAAAGAAAGTTCCTCAAAGACGAGGATTTTATAAACAAAACAGCTTTTAATTCATATGTTAAGAATATATGTTAAGAATTAAGAGAATCATCTCGCCATTTTTTAAAAATGAATTTAGAAATGCTTATTGCAGGATGTGGAAATAAATGTATCTTTTGAGAGTACAAATTTAAAGTAATATGTAAATTATTCAATTAAAATCTGTTGACATAAAAATTGTAAAAAGGCTAAATAATGTATGTCGCGATATAGCTGCCTCTTAGCCTCTGTACTGTCTTTAGGCGCTGAGGCAAAGCTATTTTATGTGTTTGTAATATAAACCTTCATTTAAATACAATACAAAAAATAAACGTCGGCAATCCCTTCGCAGAAGAAAGCCTAATCCTATTGCACTGGTAAGATCGCAACCTGTAATAACACAGTACAACAGCCAATCTGGGGGGTGAGAAATTCCAAGTCAGGGTGATGGTACTAGGTCAGTATAGTAAAATCCTCAAAGGGTTTCGCGTTCGTATGTGTCAGTTTTTTTTATGACCTTTTACATTTTTTCCTTATCTTGATGTTTTTTCGCTTAGTTGTAAAACTTTGGCAAAAACGTAGTTTGACATAACTCGAGAACGACTAGTTCGATTTTGCTGAAACAAATTGAGAAAAATTAAGAATTACATTTCCTTTAATCCATTCATATACTGTTTCTCTACCAAATCAACATTTTTGCAATTATAAATAAATTTATGTAGAAAATTTTGTCAAAAAAAATTTTTTTTTTTTTTAGTCATATAAATCCCAAACGGCAAAAAGTGTCAAGTCTTATAACTTTTACGTAAGGCCACATAACCTATAAACAAAATGCGACATAGATCATAGAAATCGATGTGAGATGTCTCTTAAACAGCTATCAACACAGGTAACCTGATAGCAATTTGAAAATGCTAAATCATATTTTATCTTAAAATATTCCTCAAAATTTGGTTGCGAAATTGAGTCGCAAATATCAACGTATTTCTTAATGTCCAGCACTTTATTGCATATCTTTATAATTACTACCTCCAGAGAAACAAAGAGAATCTTCCACCATGTCTGGACGGGGGAATAGACAATTTTTCAAATTTGGTCAGTAAATATCTCAGAGTAATAGGGCCAATTGCAAATTTCTGAGAACGCTATCGGAATCTGCGCATCAATATTTTAATACTTTTTTGATATAAAATGACAACTATAAAATGCCACTATTTTATAATTTTACAAAAAAAAAATGCTGTATTTTGCGATGACATATAAAAACTTAACAATAAAATTAAAAAATTATAATGAAATGATATTGAAAGCTTTACTGCATGACCTTTGATAGTTCTGTTAAACCTTAAAATTAATTTTTCGGCTTTATTACCGTGATATTTCCAGTTACTATCGTTTTGTTAATCCTTAAGAGCCAATATAATGGCGCAACCCAAATCCATAATCTGAAGATATTCGGATCCGCCATCTTGTAAACGGAAAGAACATTCCTAGAAAAAAAAGAAAACATAAAAACGCTCCGCAAAAAATCACAAAGATTTCGCCATGCTTACCCCCAGTTTTTCACACACTTTGGCCTTTTGAATGTCGGTCAAGTAAGGGCATCTTAGAACATATTCATTAAACTGCTCCAACATTTGACCGATGCTGTAGGCTTCATAGCCTATGATACGCACAAAATCTTCCAGTTTCTTATAATTTCCAGAGCGACAAACCTCCAGATATTCCTGCAGATACGTCTCCGGTATGATGCCGGACATTTCCAATAAGTCGGCAGTTTGGATTCTATGCTGAGCCCCCTTCAGGCGGTAACAAGACTGTAAAGTTGTGATGGCCCGCCTCATATCACCGCCCGATATGTTAACTATCGATTTGTATGCATCCTCTTCTATGCTCACAGCTTCCAGATCACAAATATGTTTCAAACGTTCAATGATCTGATCCTCGCTCAGTGGTTTGAAACGGAATTTTGTGCATCTCGAAGTTATTGGCTCTATAATGCGCGACACATAATTGCACACCAAACAGAACCGTGTGCTGCGACTCTCTTTTTCCATGGTACGACGCAAGGCGGCTTGAGCTGCGTGTGTCATAGAGTCCGCCTCATCGAGTATGATGATTTTAAAGGGTGGACAAGGACGGCCGTCAGGTCTAGTGCCACTGGCCGTAAGTTGGGCAAAATTTTTAATTTTCGAACGTACCACATTAATGCCTCTCTCGTCGGAAGCATTGAGTTCCAAAATGCGTTCACGGAACATATCACCAAATATTTGACGTGCGGCCGCCAAGATGGTACTTGTTTTTCCCGTGCCGGGTGGTCCATACAACAACATATTGGGCAAATCGGCGCCCTCGACACATTTGCGTAAAACGGCTACCACCTCAGACTGTTCAACAACATCCTCCACGCTTTTCGGGCGGCTGTGTAGAAAGAAATTTACAGATTAGTTTATTAAATATATTTCCATCCTCTTATAACTTGCTATTTTTCCACCCATGGTGCTGGGGGTTTGCGCCTCTCTCCTGTCTGATGTCCCGAGGAAGTACTCGCCTGCGACTTATCTGCACTGCTAGTAGTAGTTTTGCTGGCCTTAAAAAACGCTTGCATTTTAATTTTACTATATTTAAACCCGATTTATATTTGCAGCTTGTTATATCAAAAGAATTGCAAGATAAACAAAAAAGGCGGTCTTATTACAAATATCGCTATTTTGAATGTTTTCCCCACTTTTGTGAATGCTTGGATAAATTTATTTGACATTTTAATTTGCACATTGTAATAGATCTCAATTGATGCCAGTTAATGAGCGCCATTCCATTAGGAAAATGTCGATACCATAGAAAGCTAAATACTTTTCCGATTTGGTGGTAGCTCATTTAATTTTTTAAAACTTTGGAAAATTTGGTAAGCAAATCTAATATATTCAGTAAATATATTAAATATAAATATCTAATGACAATTTTTGATAATATTTGAATTTGTGTAATCTAAGTTCACAACTTCGGTCGCTGTAGCACTGCAACATTTGTTTTTCATATTCAAAGAATTGGGTAGTAGTATTTTCAGTAGTAATAGTATTTTCTGGATTATAAACGGATTGGGTACTAATTGTAAACATAATTAGTACTTTTAAGTCTGTCAATGTTTTACACGTCTTTGGTGACTGTTCGCTAGACAGAAAAAATCGAAAATAATAAATGTTGGGAGTATGAAATTTCTCGAACTTTTTCACTATGCAACTGAAGTTATACCTGAATTGTACCAAGCTTAAATATGAATCAAAATATTGCATACTTGGTTTATCCTAATTTGACGAAACGAAAATGTTAATAGAAACAAATTTTAATTCTGATTTTGATGAAACATTTTATCGATTTTTTATTTTGGCGATTTTAGGTGCCAAGCGATAAAATTTACTAACTAACTATCTAATTCACTAAAATATCACAACAAATTAAAATATTTTCGTTGTAGAATGAAGTAACTTTCTGAAGTATTTATTTCCGCTTGCATTTATTTGATACAATTTTATTCGAAAGCTTATTTTCATATTTAAGTACAAATATTCTCAAGAATTGTATGCCAGTATATCGAAATTTATATTTTAAATATACGTAAATCACTGACGGAAGCCGATAGCACCGGTACAATCCTAATCGAAACTGCAAAGGGTATAACTTTCTTTATGGTTCCTTACTTGTTTAAGTAATTTTGTAACGGTTAAAAAAATATTATTTGCGACCATAAATTTTTTCGGTGTGATTTAGTAGTTTGAGTTTTTTTGAAATTCTCTTTCCAAGTGCGAGCAGAGTTTCATTGTTTTCAGCTGCATATTCACAATATTTTAAATTCACAATGAACATAAATATTTTGGCCATCATAAATCTGGCAGCTTTGTATCTTTTGCAAAACGGGTATAATCGATTTACTACATCAACGTTAAAAGGTATTGCATATTTATTGAATGAAATATTCGTATATAACTATATTTAAACAACTTTGGCGTACTAAAACTTGTTTCTTTTTAATATGCGATGTTTTTATTAACATTGCTATTCACAGTACAATTGACGCGTATGACATTTGCCCTCGTTAGGTCTCCGTTTCTTGTTGCCATTCACAATAATCAAAATGTCAATACTAGATTTTTGCATAACGTCATCGTTGTCGTCACAATTAATTGCCGGCGACGTACTTAGCAGCAGCGGTAAAGGCAGCACGAGGAAAAAATTGTTCATGATCGCGTCGCTATTAGCATTCTTCTCTCTGATATCGAGCGCAATGGCTGGCAATACGGAACGTACTTTCATCATGGTTAAGCCCGATGGTGTCCAACGTGGACTCGTTGGCAAAATCATCGAACGTTTCGAACAGAAGGGCTTCAAATTGGTGGCCATGAAATTCATGTGGGTAAGTGCCAGACAAAGAAACCTTAAATCGAATAGTCTAATTAGGAATATGAGGTCCATCCTAATCAATATGGCTAGATTTTGTATGCTGGTGATATAACCTTGAAAAATTCTAAGTATAAATGTTGCAAAAAGTGTGAGGTTATATCGTTTGCAGAAGTCAAAAATTGGCATGTGTTTACATTTGTCCTAAGTCAAACGACACGACAGATGGAACGAAACGAAATAATTGGTGAATATCTTTGTTTTCTGTTTTATATATACGCAGGCTTCCAAGGAATTGTTGGAGCAGCACTATGCCGATTTGTCAGCTCGTCCCTTCTTCCCCGGTTTGGTCAACTACATGGGATCCGGCCCTGTGGTTCCCATGGTGTGGGAGGGCTTGAACGTAGTCAAGACTGGCCGTCAAATGTTGGGCGCCACCAACCCAGCCGATTCCTTGCCCGGCACCATCCGTGGTGATTTCTGCATCCAAGTTGGTCGCAACATCATCCACGGTTCCGATGCCGTTGAATCCGCCAACAAGGAAATCGCCTTGTGGTTTACAGAGAAAGAACTCGTTGCCTGGAAACCCGCTGCCGTCGACTGGGTTTATGAATAAACTCTAAGAACAACATCAATATCTATACAGGAGACATTCATCGTTGCCGTTCGGGATGTGATGAAATAAAACATGGCCGACTCGGTAGCAGGCATTTCTGTGTTTAGTTTGTAAGGAGAAATTCAAAAGAAATTGTTCTCAATAATTCCATAACAAGAGATAAAAAGAAAACAGGCTTAAAAAGTTGAAACAAATATTTTTGGAAATTTTTATTGAAGCTTGCAGTTTTGGCTTGTTTGATGATACCTAGAATGGTGGTATCCAAAAGGCTACGGCTAAAATTATTGTGCAAATTGTGGGTTCCGAGTATGTTCATGCAGTCTTGCTGGAGACTATTTTCAGAATTCATTTCACAAACAAAACCGTTTTGTACCTCCCGTTGTCCACTATAGCGGTGTTGTTGGTTGTCCTCCAGAAAATGTTGGCCAATCACGTTTTCTTCGTAAAATAGGACCGAAAGTAACTTTATGAGGATGTTTCGTAAAGAAAATAATCCTTCTATTGCATAGAAAATCTGGGCGTTGCCCGTTATATTGGATCAGAAACGAAGTTTCGCTATATCTTGTATTTGTAGGCACAAACGGGTCGGAATCTTCATCATGTTACGCAGAATCTTTAACCAGGTCATATATTTATACATGACCACATACATTCGTAAGCGCCGATACAAGTTTCATGTTATTAATTTACATTTGTGTTATCCTTTCTTTGCGACATAAAGAAGGGAGGAGTTAATTAGGCATTTCTCGCAGGAAAATTCGTCTGGTGACTGCTTCTAGTAGTTGGCATCAGACACAACAATTTGGTTTTCTTCTCCAAATCGATGCCATTTGGTAAACGTTTTTTCTTTTCACGTAATTTCTCAACCTATACAAGTATATACTCATGGAAACTTTACGCCGTAAGAAAACCTCGACTAAATTCAATGACAGATAAGCTGAGAACTGTTGACTTGTTTACCCTTATGGAAAGCATTTGTGGTATGTAATGATGTACTTGGAATTTAGGGAAATATTTTTATTAATGCGTGAATTTGCAAACTGTTAACCGACTTCATATGCAATTTTAATGTAAGATAGCTTTCAACAATTTCAATGCAAAGACAAAGAACTTTGTCTATTAGGATTTGAAAAAACATTTTGGTATATGTTGAATGGGTTTCCGACCGAGTTGCGAGTAAATATCATTTCTTCAAAAGAACTCTTCAATAATTTCAAACTCCTATTGTGTATTGAATTCTTTAATTTCTCTGTTAGCATTGGGAAATTATGGTGACATTAATACTAAGCCTTTAAGGCCTTCACTTTCTAAAAGGACAGGCTTTTCGATTGTAAAAAATTATATAAAAGGTGTTGTTTTGCTAATTCCACATATAAAAATAAGCGACATGAAGAAAAAAGACGGATTTGTTTTTATTTGGAATAAAACACAAGTCATCAATGCAGAAGCGATTGAAGTTTTTTTTTAATGTGTTCCAAACCTTCAATTTATTTTATTTTATTTATTTATTTATTTCTGTTTTGTAATTTAAAGCCTTCCGGCCAATTACAAATAAGTTACAATATGCAACAATTCATCTATTAGATTGAATCTGCTCAATATAATAAGTAAAAAAAAAACATGTAATAAAAATTAAATATAAAATTTATAAAAATATATGAAATTATGATCATTAAAGATAAAAAAAAAGTATGGGAAAAAAGACTAATTCAAAAGTTAGAAGTTAATCGGTATATAATCTTGAAATATAAGATAATCGGTATGTTTTAATTTAATTTAATTATTTTTAATTTTTTAATTTTAATTTTTAATTGTAATGTTTAATTGAACTTAATTTAATTTAATAATCAATTTAATTTTTTCAAATGAGAATAGGAAACCCAGTCAATAGATAATAAATTTTACAGAAACGAACACAATTGCGTACTTTTCGGGCAAATAACGAAAAATGCAAAGATTTTTGTTAAAAAAAAACGACAATAGTTTTTATTTTTTAGAAAGAAAATGCCTGTGATCCGAAATTTGTTTATATTAATAAAATTGTTTTTTATTATTGATATTTTGTTATAATGTTATACAGGGAGGCGCACCAATGTTACAATAAGAAATTCAGATAATTTTTTTTAATCAGTGTATTTCATTTATTTATTTTTTATTGAATAGAAAATTCAATTTTATTTTGTATAACTAAATGGTTTTTAATATGATAGACCGTAAATTACCTCCATGCTCACTCACGCGTATGCGACTTCTGATTAGAAAATTATTCATTTCGGCCTGTAGGATTGAAGTCGGAATCTACTTAATTATTGTTTTAATGGTCTGCTTCAGTCTAATCAAATTCCTTGGTTTCGTTTTGTACACCTCTTGCTTGTAAAGTGGATATCTGGATATTAATTTGTTTGAGAATTTTCATTGGAGCTCACCATAACCGGTCTGGCTATATGTGTAGTTGCTTTACTTTGCAGTTCTGGGTAAAAAAAACCTCTTCAACATCTTTAAATAACGGTCCCCATTGACATTGACTTTGCGTTTGCACCACGATTCGTGCGCCACTCTGTACTTTAATAATTCTAATAGAAATAGCAAATTATAATTTGATTTAAGTTTTTGTTTAAATCAAGTTTTAAAATCACAATTAATTTAATTCATTTTTATTCAGATTTACAATTTTAATAATAATAATTAATAAATTATTCGAAACGCTGTCAGGGTTTCCCTGTGTATAATAGAAGACTGCTTAATGTTACCATTCTGTTCTGGACCTTGGGAAACCTCTAAGCCTAGCTTAATATCTTTATTCTTAAATTTCTTGCGTCGCCTTCATTTTCTTTGTTTCTTTAACGCCTTACTAAGTTTATTTAACGCTGGTTTTTTATTTTTTCAAAAACTGCTGTATTTTTTGTTAACTCCGTTCAATGTTCATTGGTTATATGTGAATTTTTCAACAATCTTCTGTTCTCTAGAACTTCTAACATAATCAAAGTTACTGAATGTTTTTAAATGAACACCAGTCCTAGACTTTGAAAATTTTGTAGATTCGATTTCAACTAAGCCTCGCTGCTATTCGTTTTCTGTTTCTTATAGAATTTGTAAATGTCTCGTATTCTTTAGTCCCTCGGAATTCAGTTCCATTTTTCAGAAATGTAACTAATCCTACGTATTTTTTTTTTTGTAGTCTCAAAAATAGGAACAAATGGAACGTGTAACGGGAATATGACGGGATATTGAAAAAACAGTAACTTCCCCCTTAGAGGTTTAGGTAGATTCTTCATAGTGGTGTATTAGAAGAAATAGAAAGTGATTTAGAAGAAAAGTTTGTAATGTTGTCTGGGAAATACAAAATGCAGTTTTACTGCGTTTTCTGCAGAGCAATATATTTGGCATGAAAATAGGAATATTCTTCTCATGAAATAAGTACACAGGAAAGTATCCATGTTTTTTTACAGGAAATGTGATAGTAGAAGAAAAGAAATAGCTTTGCAAATATCACGACTTCCTCGTATAGTGGAATGAGTTCAAACCGCTACTCAGAACATTCCCATAGACAAAAACATGGAATAATCGGTGACAGCTGTATCTAGACAACGTTTCCATTTTGTATAACCGAAAAGGAAACTTTTTTATTTTTTAATTTCTTGTCATTTGATAACAGTTTCTTGTCACGCAATTTCCCTATCTTTGTAATTGCCTGCATATACTCACAAGAGTTTTCCTCCACGTGTTCAGTGTCATTATTAATTAAATTCAATGTCAAGTGAAAACTGATAAACAGACCGGAAATACATTCACTTGCCTGCCCTTGGGATTAAGGGGGCACATATACTTCATTACATGAACGATGAAATCAATACTTGTTAACGATAGCAATCTTTATTTAAATGAATTCAGTTTCTATGGTTAAAAATATTATTTAATTTACTATTTTATTAAATATTGACACCATTCATCATTGGGCTCCAGCGGAGGAAGAACCCAACCTATTGGTATAGAAGAGCCATATTTATTATCAATATAAGAGTCCCAAATGTGCCTGAAATAACATATCGACCAAGCTTTTAGTATAAATATAATAAGTATATCGCTAATCTTCTTTGCTCACCTTTTTCTTAGGAAGTATTTTAAATTCTGTTTCCCTTCATAGTAAGATTTCTCTTCGCTGCCAAACAAGACCTCATTCCATTGTTGATGTATCAGATGTTCGCCATTGGTTTGTTCTCCTTGATGCTCTTGTAACAGACTATTCCAAACACTTTTTAAATGACGCAATTTGCCCGAAAACTTATTGGTCTCGACAGGGTCTTGGCCTCTAGCCAAATGTAGTTGTTCTAAGAGTTCAAAAGTTTTAAGAAAGCGTTGGCATTCATACAAACTCCGTAATTGATGATGAGATTTTTGAGAATGTTGTGGAGAATTTGTATTGTTTGTGCTTAATGGAAGATCTAGCTGAATTTCAGCTTTTTGATCTAGTTGTTGTGAGACCTCAGCTTGCATTTTTATATTTTTCTTTTTGAGTTTTTTGCGCTGCCTTCGTTTTTTTTGTTTCTTTAACGTTTTATTAAGTTTCTCCAATGGTAGCTTTCCTATTTGATCCAAAAGCAGTTGTGTTTTTTTCTTAACCGCACTCAATTGTTGTTCATCCGTTATATGTGAATTTTCCAGCAATCGTATATTTTCTATAACATCTTTAAGATCTAACTTAACCTGAGTTATTAAATGCTTTCGTGAAGTAGATGTCATTGTGTACACTTTCAGTTGTTATGAGAGATTTGTTTTTTTAATTATTTCATCGACAAAATATGGATTGTTAATATCGTATAAATTAAAAGAGGAAAACTGTTACACAGTACATATAAAATTAAAGTTAAAATATCATAGTTCAATTCTTAAATAATATTAGGAAGGAATTTAGGATAAATATATAAATTGTGACAGATTTTTTGGTTTGATTCTATTTAAACCTTGCTAAGCACTTCTTTGGCTTCTTTTAGAATTTGTGAAGCTGTCTCGTATTCTTTAGTCTCTTGCAATTCGCTTTCGTCTTGCAGGAATTTTTCTAATACCTCGTATTCTTTTTGTAGTCTGAAAAGAGGGAAGATGTATTAACGAAATTGAGAGATATTAAGTGTCAACTTTGAGCTTGATAACTTAAAGATATTTTTAGTGTTAAATATTTACAACTAAATTCTAATAAAAAAACTTTTTTTAAATAAAATTTGTAAACGTAAGATGAAGACAAAAGCGCCGATAGCTACTTTTCTATGAGGTAAAAATAATTTTCTATACGAAAAAGGTTTCTTTGTAAGCTTTCTTTTACCGCAAGAAATATTCAGCTTTTCATAAAAAAATTTATTTTTGCATAAAAAAAGACCTACCTTTTAATAAGATAAGCTAAATTTTGGAAATAACATTTTAATTTCACATAAGGAAAATTTTAATTTTCATAACAAAAGCTTAGTTTTCCATAGAGAAGCGTAAGTTATCATTTTTAAGAAAAACCAACTACTTTTTCATAAGAATAATAATTTCATAATAATTTCTCTAGGAAAAACGTATCTTTCCGTAATAAGTTGCAATTTTCCCTTACATTTCTAATCATTACATTCCTATTACATCTCATTTCCCTAAGAAATGTGTAATTTTCTATAAGAAACGCGTAACAAACCTCTACTTTTTCATAGTAAAAATGCACTTTTGCTAAGAAAAGTGAAGTTTTCCCGCAGGAGAATCAAAATTTTTCATAAGGAAATCAAAGGCGAATTTTTCTGTAAGAAATGCATACCCTCCCGTAAGCAAGGTGTACATTTCCACAAATAAAGAACACATTCCTATAAGAACGGTTAACATTTCTGTGATAAAATTGACTTTTCTATAGAAAAAGTTTAAATTAAAAAAAATATATCATTTTCAGAGAATCTCTGCTTTTCCATACCAAATAGTGCGTCTTTCCACATGAAATCTATGCATTTGTATGTGAAAAAAAAAAAAACTTTTCCATATGAATGTTAATTTTTAGTAAAAATTTTATAATAATATTATGAAAAACTGTAAAATTTTTCAAAATAATACTTTGACAAAATAATAAGTTTTTTAAATGATTGCGGAACTGCTTAATATATTTACTCCTTATTTTAAAAGATTGAATTTATTACAAAAAATCGTGAGACAGCCGTCGATCATTGAACTTGTTGTACATTTTTTTAATCTTATTTAAGATGAAATAATTTCTGCGGGAAAATTGTGAGCGAGTCTGAATTTCCATTTAAAGGCAAATATGGAATATTTTATAAATTCATATTTCAGACATTCTTTCGGTAATTTTGCTGAATTATCTCAAAAGGATCTTGAATTATCTCAAAGAGGCTTTGAATTGTCGTTATATTTTTGCATACGAAAGTATTGTTTATATCGAAAACTTTTAATTTTCTTGAGATGAGATCATTCCACAACTTTGCTGAGGTGGATTTTATATAAAAGCGATTTATTTTTTTCTTTTTTTTAGAAAAATTTGAAAATCTTTCTGGGCATAACATATTACTACTTCTAATTAAAACTTTAGAAATATTTCAAAATATTGAGGTTGTACATTGGGTTTTCTTAACTGGCCACTAATGTGGCTGCCAAACAAATGACACCATTCTGAAAAAGAAGCAGGGTAGATGACATTCAAATCAACTCAAAAGAATAAACAAAATGGCAGCAGATCTCTTGTTTCAATTCGATACACCTTTCTGGTTATCATTACCGTCTATAGACGTTTTCATTGGGGGCCCGTCAGATGCGCCTGTTGCTGCAGTTGAAAATTGTGTTGTCATTTAGTCCCACTCGAATGAATGTGTCTAAAGTTTTTCTTCATTTTCTATAGAAAGTGTGCGGTTTAGAATCTACATGTTTATTTGCTCCTTCTGATTCTATATCTTCGGAATTATGCTATTTGAGTGATGGGTTCTTCAAAACCATGACAAATACAACTTGTATTGGACCTATACTTACATATATTGATCTGGGGCGCAGTTAGAAGCCATATCGCAAAATTTTGTTTATAATTTGAATAAAATGTGTCTGCAATTCTGTCTACATTGCGACACTGATGCTCTAGTGGAAAACACTTTTCCATTCTTTGCAAAATATACATTCTGCCTTCTCATTTACAATAGTGAATAGAGCTTTGCGTGATTAAGCAAAGTTCTAAGTATTAGTCTGGTTCAGTTACGGATGCGATTTATGTTTCAATGACCGTGAATGGTACTCAGCCAACAATGTTAGCAATTAATTATCTTTCAGTAAGCAATTAAACAGCAAATTAAATGCGTGATTTACTAATCAGTGCCGGTATGCCAAATTTATGTTATTTTGAATACGTATTAAGCACTAAATTGAGGAATTACAAATGGGAAATTGTGCTTTGTCAATAGTACTCTGTTGGGGGCGCAAATAATAAAAGTCAAAGAAACCCCAAAAGCCTTTATTGGCAACTGCCATAAACTGACAACTGTATATTTCAAAGTGTAGAAAGGGGCTTCAATTACCTTCTAACAGACTCGGGCAGCATCATCAAACACTCCTGTATAACCTCTTCTTGTTTCTTCAGCACATGTTCATCTGCTCCCTCGCTTTTGAACTTCTCCAAACGTTTACGTTCGGTCAACACCTCTTTCTCATAGACGGTCTTCTCCTTGGTCAAACGTTTGACAACACCCGTTTTGATGGTCAATTGCCTGAGACGAGGATCTGCCATAACTTTAGTGGATTTCAAAGCCTATCACTTATTTGCAATTGAATACATGCAATTACCGATAATACTTACTATTTTTTGTTCACTAATTGATAGATTTCGTGTTTTTAAAAACAGTTTGGTTCCTTTGTCACTGGTGTGAGATATGTTTTTGGAGTTTTTTTTTCCGTTGTTTTGATGGTTTTTTTGCAGCTAATGTTGTTGTTGGCATCAGTGAGTCATGGAGTCATGTTTGGTATGGAATGCCGGTGTGGTTTAAAGGTTTACAAAGAAGAAAGACAACAAAATAAAGGGGGCAACAGAGTTGCGTTCTGCTACGAGGTATATGTGGCAATTATGGTGAAATAATTTAGTAAATATCATATATCCTTTCGTTCTAAATACTACATTAACATAATCTAAAATTAAAAAGATATCGTAGCATAGATATCTCTAACACATAGTTAATGCGAACTAGTTGATGTTAAGTAATAATGCACAAAATACCATATGGCATTTGGTGTAAAACAATTCTTTATTAGTAACTAATAACCAATAACTTTCCTTTTTGGGAATTATTGTAGAAAATATGGTATAATTGTTCAGAAATAATAAATGTATTATCATAAATAAATATTATTTTGTTTTCTTCAGGAATTGTAGGGCTTCGTTCAAACGTATATACTTTACACAACAGTAAGGTTAGATAATCGATCATTTTGTATTTTTCATACTTATATCTTTGTTTGCCAAAATAATCTTAAAATATACTTTTCTATATAAGAATTTTCTTTTCACCAAAATATTTTTATCATTTTCTTTTAAATTATTTTAGATAACGGTATCCATGCATTGGCTCTCATACAAAAACATGTCTTAGTAGAAATCCTTTTGTTATAGAAAAGTGTTTGTTATATAAAACTGGCATGAAAATAGTTTTTAAGAGAATGAAGACATTCAAAACATTTAGCAGACAGAGACCTTTTTCTGTATGAAAAGTTTCTTAAATTATATTATTATATAAGAACACTTTTTCCAACGAACTACTTAACAGAGTGTCTTTTCTTTATATTGAAGACATTTTCATAAAGGAAAGTATATCGAAAGGACAACATCACATAGCCAAATGCTATGCCCTATAGAACAGCATCATAGAACAGTATCTTATAGAAAAATGTCATAAAGGACACTTTTCTCATAGAAAAAAACACTTTTCTTATAGACGCTGGAGGACACTTTTCTCATAGAAAAATATCATGAAGTAAACTTTTCTTACAGAAAAATGTCATGGAGGACATCTTTCTTATAGATAAATGTCATGAAGGAAACTTTTCTTATAGAAAAATGTCATGGAGGTCACTTTTCTTATAGAAAAATGTCATGGAGGACACTTTTCTTACAGAAAAATGTCATGGAGGACACCTTTCTTATAGATAAATGTCATGAAGGACACATTTCTTATAGAAACATGTCATGAAAGACACTTTTATTATAGAAACATGTCATGAAGAACACTTTTCTTATAAAAAATGTCATGGGGGACACTTTTCTTATAGAAAAATGTCATGGAGGACACTTTTATTGCAGAAAAATGTCATGGATGACACTTTTCTTGTAGAAAAATGTCATAGAGGAAACTCTTCTGATAGAAAAATGTCATGGAGGACACTTTTCTTATAAAAAAAAGTAATGGGGGGCATTATTCTTATAGAAAAATGTCATGGAGGACATTTTTCTTATAAAAATGTCATGGGAAACTCTTTTCCTATAGAAAAGTGTCATGGAAGACACTTTTGGTATAGAAACGTGTCATGGAAGACACTTTTCGTATAGAAAAGTGTCACGGATTGAGAACAGAAACAGATATAATAAACAGAATTCGCAGGATTTTATTGCAGAGTTCTCAGGAATTAAGAAGGAAACAAAAAAAAGCACCGAGTAAATGAGGACAAAACAAGCTATTCGACGAAAGAAGAATCTGCTTGTATGGGAAGTTATCATTTGGAAAATTTGGAAAAGTAAATGATGATCGTTCAGTTTCAACTCCCTGCTTTAAACCGCAACAATTCTGCATTATTACTTAGTGAATTGAATGTTTCTCTTATTTCCATTTTTGACTAAATTGCCCAATATGCGGTATGCTAATTCGCAAGTTTTGACCGTGAGTTGCCTCCGCTAAATACGAGTATTCCGTTTAATCGAAAATTCAAACGATGGTTTTGTTTCAAATCGTATTCTGTTTATTTGAAATCGTATTTGGGCAAGCCTTTAGGATTTTTTGAGGTTTTCTGCCTTTCAAAAAATTTACCTTTTATACGGTTGAAAGATTTCATATTTT
>JAHXMU010000504.1:51221-67588 GCA_019455685.1 Philornis downsi
TTTTAAACATTTACACGCGAAATTCTAACGATTTCCAGTTAACCATTTTAAAATAGCTTGAAATATTACAAGCCAACAATAAATAACTGACAACAGCTTTTGAAGGTGTCCTCTTCAAAGCTTTTTATTTTGACAAACTTTCCCCACATATTGATAGCCATCAATGAGAGATACAAAAATTGTATAGGACTCGTGTATTCGCACGCTTATGACCGTTTTCTATTACAATTTCCAATCCAACAAATCATCCCACTTACACTAATGATTAAAAGGGCTAAAGCTTTCGGATGTGTCACCGGCACTACAATATAGTGCACTCATTCACTTGGACACATACGAGTACGTGTGGTCGTCGCAATGAGAGACTACTTATGGCACTCGTACCTATTGATGTTAGTGGCCACCATGTCATGTCATCCATCCACTGCATAGAGACGCACACACTAATGCACGTAGGAAGGGAATTGTGAATGTAGTTAAATGACTGTGGGTATGATGCGCTTTTCCAGCGCATGTGCATCTTGGCCATTGTGAAAATCGGCCTTTCCGTCTTTTGTGCTCGAGGTAAGTGGTAGGCAAAAATGTGCATCTCTTAATAAATCAATAAAAATTCTAAAGAAATTGCAAACATCCATATATAAATTGAATAAAATATTCAAATTTACAATAGAGGTAAGTCAGTGCAATAAATATTTTAAGAAATAACAGCAAAATCAAAAAGATTTTTCATCAATTTTTGCGAAAATGTGAAAAAGTGCATACTTGGACATTGCTTACATAGTATTTGCATCCATACATTAGTATGTACATATGTGCATGTACATGCAAGTACTTACCGGCCGGTGTTGCAAAAAATGATGATTTTCAAAATTTGTTTTTACTAATTTTCAATTAAATGCTAGTGCTAGTTTTGGATTTTCTAGTGGTAAAGTTTCAAAAAAAAAAAAATCTACATTCTTGTGCAAGTTTTCGGGATATAGTAAATGATTTTTTGTATCACGATTTCGTAATTCAACATGGCGACATGTGTCACAGTGCCACTTACATATACGTGCATATAGTACATACATACATATATTGTGTAGATGTATATGCGACTTGCAATTTATATGCAAATATGTATATACTCGTGTACTTATCTAACAGGAAGTTTATTAAAAAAGTGACGAAAAATTGCATACTCGTATTTCAACAATTTGGAATATTGATTTTAAAAGGAAAATTATTTTCGCAATTATATACAGTCAGCCCCTTCTAAGTGCATTTGGAATTACTTATTGATAATTAACTGTCATTAGTGATCTATAAAATACACGACTATTTTAATCGGTACCATTCAAAATCGTAAAAAATCGGTAGACAACAAAGTTCTAAACAAGTTTTAAGACCTTTTGCTCTCCACTTACATGCCGGAAGTTACTCTATCCATAGCCGGAAGTTGTAACGACACTTCAGCATTGCAGTCTGTAATAAGAACGGTGGTACTAACATGGTTAATAGCTTTACGGTTTAGAACGGGATTGTGACAATTTTATTTTTCTTTGATAACTGACACTTTTCGACTAAATTAGAACTATTCTATATTGTTTGAAAATGTAAAGTTCCTAGATAAAGGAGTGTTGAACAGGCGCTTTTAACTTTTGATTTCCATTTACATGCCGGAAATCATTCTAATAAGAACTGTTGGTTTTCTCATAAACATTCAAATATGTGCAAATTCTCTGAAAAAGTCAACAACTCTTGATGCATCGTTGCAATAAAAATGTAATGCAAATTATAGATGGGACGTAGCAAAGGGAAATCCATTATTTTTGCATGACATTAAAGGTTTCATCTAGCTTAGTTAGGAATGGTGCGATTCAATGGTGCGAAATCAACTATTTACACTTAGGTCTGGAAAGTGACAATTTGAATTTTTCTTTGATAATAAACACTCTTCGGTGAAATGTAAGCCATTTTAAATCACTTCAAGCTACGAAGTTTCTAGATAAGAATGTGGTGAACAGGCGCTCAAACTTTTAACTTCCATTTACATGCCCGAAATTATTTTACCCACAGCTGGGAGTTCAAATAACACTACATAATCGCAGTTTTTGTTTTATTGTTAGTCCTAATCAGGTTAATAAATACACCCTTCGCAAGTTTCAACTTATCGACAGAGTTTTAGAAACTAAAGTATTTAGTTTTTCTTTTTTAGGATGCCAAAAATGCTAGCAGAAGGTTTATCTATGTGTCCTTACAAATTGGCAATTTAAAGTTTTTGATAAAATACACTCACGAACTATAAAATCAAGTTTAAATCTAATCTAATTAAAAATATAGTTTTTATAACATAAAAACATATAATTAATATAAAACTATAAACTTAAATTTAATTCTAATCTAATTAAAATCATAGCTTTTATGATATAAAACCATGAATAAGTTCCTGGGAAACAATATGTTGAACAAATTATACGTGTCTATCTTTAATTTTAGCCTATAGGTTAATGCTTTGCTGGCCTTTCGCTGTAAAACTCTGTATAAAAAGAGAACTATAGAAAATATATATACAACTCTAAATAAAAATGGTTATGAAATTTGAAGCTAAACTTGTATACCGAAAAGTACCAAGTTTTCTTACAAGGAAAATGTTGTTAAGTGGCAACATCAACCTTTTTTTTCTTGGTTTCCAGCAATGAAATCGGAACATCTTACATTTTTCAATAATAATTCATTCATAAATACAAACTTACATGCATTCATTAATACATGTGTAAACTTGTGAAATGACGTTATTAAAAAAAATATACATTTTCACAATTCTTAAAATATATTATCGAACAAATTATGGCGGAAAAACATAAGTTGTTCCGATTTCGGTGTTGGCAACCAATACAAGAACATCTTTTAAAGTCGCGAAATTGTTTCACGAGCAAACAATGTCTCGTGGAATTTATTCCTCGTGAAAAGAACACAGTACCTAGCTTATCGTGAATGTTTTAGAGGCTTACTGTTATTTCACATAACATTTAAAGCTAAGTGCTGTTTTTTCTCACGAGAAAAAATATTTTACGAGATATTATTTCCCCGTGACATTATTTCCTCTTTTTTTTGAATTGGTTTTCAACACTGGAACAACTTGTGTTTTTACTTCGCAATATTGGAAAAATTGTATCTTTATGTTATTACTCTTTCATTTCACAAAAATAACGCTATTCCAATTATAGTGTTGGTAACCAACAAGAAAAAGTTGGCGTGGCCACCTAAGAAAATTTTCCTCACGAAAAGACATAGTACTATATATGTATGTGGTGGAAAAATTTGGACTCAAATTTTACAATCATTTTCTTTACATAAAGTTTTGAGCATAGTACCGGCTAATATATGGGAAAATTTAATTTCCGTTGAAATTTCATTACAATTGCTTTAAATGTTCAAATTTGTGTTACCATTAGACGGTATTGGAAATTATTCTATTAATATTATTTAAAGCTATTTCTACAATTTAAAATAGTAGTAGGAATATGCATGGAATAGTAGGAAAGAAGCTGGAATTATTTAAAAATTACTTTGAAAACAGGAAAAAGTTTGTGTACGTAAATCGTTGTAAAAGTGAAATGGATGTGTTGGATGAATTGAATGTGGAGTACCGCAAGATACCTGTTTATGGCCGTTATTATTTTAAATTTCTTTTGAATGACGTTTATAATTTGAATCTTGTTGGTAAAATGTATATGTTTACGGATAACGTTTGCTTATTTTACCTATATGTGTAATGATTTGAATTTGAAAACTAATATGGAACGGGAAATTGGCCTAATTATATTCAACTAGATTGAACAGTCTTGTTCTAAACTCAAATGAAACTAAATTAATACGATTTAGACCACATGCCAATGCATTACATAATCATGTTAGTGTTTTCCTTGATAATACGATATAACTATTGAATAATATAACTACTGAATGTAACTACTGAAACCCACACGGTTCTGTACTTAGTGATTACTTTGCAAAGTAATCTCTCTTGGGATTAACATATAACTGAAATCAAATCAAAAATAGTGCCGCTTATTGTTGTATTACACAAAATTAAATTCAAATTAAATGTGAAAACTAAAATATTAATTTATCAAACCCTAATTCAAAGTCACCAAGTCAAATTACATGGCAATAATACTCGTATATGGTTACCAAAGGTCAAATGTTTTGAAATCATTACAGCTATGCAGAATAAAGCGCTGAAAATAATTTACAATTTGTGTGTTAATATTTGTAAATCCATATTGCCTATTTATGGACTTTATAAATATCAATTACACTTGTATGTTTTTAAGAGTTTGAATAATTTTAACTATCGTCCCAGAACCAATCGCCTATACTCGAATATACAAGATATCAACAAAATCTAAGAACATGGCGGTCCCAAAACTATCCGACCTAATAAAGAAGACACAAAAAAGTTGAGAAACATTTTCTTTATTTTTCAACATAATCTCTTTTTAGCTCGACACACTTTTTTCCAGCGATATTTCATAGCTTCTATACGCTGTATAAAGTAAGAAGTGGCAAACTCCTTAAAATAAAAATTAACCGCGGACTCCACCTCCTCATTGTTGGTAAATCTTTTGCCATTTTTTTCAAATTTGGAGATATCAAATAGCCAAGAAGTGCTAGATTTGACGAGTCTAGAAATTAATTCATTAATTTTAGCCATCACAATAGTGTATTAGAGCATTGTCTTAATGAAACAACTCTTTCTTTTTCGCCAAATGTTGTCTTATTTTCCATTATTTTATCACATAAACGCTACAATAAATTAGCATAATATTCGCCATTGATGGTCTTTCCTTTCTAAAGATAATCAATAAAAATAATTCCATGCACATCTAAAAAAAACAGACGCCATGACTATACCTGCAGATGGAACCGTCTTCGCATTCTTTGGACACGGTTCTCCCATTCCAGTCCACTGCTTTTACTGTTCCTTTGTCTCTGGTATGAAATGGTATACCCATATCTCATCCATCGTTATAAATAGACGCAAAAATTCGGTTTTATTGCGGTGAATCATTGCCAAACACTCTACTGAACCATCTGCACGACGCTGTTTTTTCTCTATTGAAATCAGGCGCGGCACCCATCTTGCGCACAGCTTTCTCATCTTCAAATCTTCGGTCAATACACGATGTACAGCAATGTTTGAAATGCCTATAATTTCAGCTAGCTCACACACTTTCAACCGACGATCACCCAATACCATTTTGAGGATTTTCTTAACCGTGTCTGGCGTGGACACCCCCAATTGGTCGACCACTGCGGTGTTCGTTTTTGGCTGCTCGTACATCCTCGTTTAAACTTTGCTACCCAATATGTTAGAGTCGTAAACGAGGGAGCAGACTCTCCAAGAGTAGAATCTAATTCGGCTTTAATATAAGTTGGACTGAGATCTTTCAAATGACCAATTTTTTCCATGTTTACAAATTCACTGAGATCACCACAATAATTTTTTTCAAACTGCTGGTACCATCTATACGTCAGGTCAGCTAGTTTTGAGACTGCCCCCATAGATTAGAAACTACTAAACAACGCATTGAATACTCAATACTCAGTTTACCTATAGAGTATAACGATTTGCCAGAAAATACGAAAAGAATAAGTAGAATATCACATTTCAAAAGTGAACTAAAGGAATTCCCTTCACAAAACCTTGAAACGCTTCCTGTGTAATTGCGGAGTAATTCTGAGGAGCATTTTACGAGTTCAAAACATGTATGTTTTCACATACAGGGTGTCCGTCGGGAAGGTATACTACTTTGTTTTGCCGCCATTTTGGTAAACATTAGTCTTGACAGTCCAGACAGCTTTGTCTGAAAAGAACAACTTTGGCCACAATTTTGCACAAGGATTTGCATTTGTTTCCATTTAAGATTCAGTTGACACAAGAGCTTCTTCCACAAGACCATTTAAGCCGCCGTACAAATGCCAATAGGATGTTACAGCTCGCCCATGACAACCCCGATTTCCATGAAAAAATCATAATGAGTGACGAGACACATTTTCATTTGAATGGATATGTAAATAAACAGAATAGTCGGTTCTTTGCAGTGGAAAACCCTCAAATTATTCATCAGTCACCTTTGTAGCCATTAAAAGTGACAGTCTGGTGTGCAATTTGGTCAGGAGAAATCATTGAACCTTACTTCTTTGAAACTGAAAACGGCATAACGGTAACTGTCAATGGGAAGGGATATCGTTATATGATTGAAAGCTTTTTAACGCCACAACTGCATGCTTTGGGTTTGATTAACATGTGGTATCAACAAGACGGTGCCGCATCGCATACAGCCAGGATTACAATGAAATTACTGCGAGACCTCTTTCCACAACAAGTTATTTCAAGAAATGGTGATGTTGATTGGCCTCCACGATCGCCTGATTTGACTGCTCCGGACTTCGTTTTGTGGAGATATCTGAAAAGCAAGGTTTTTGCAAACAAACCAGAAACGCTTGAGCAACTCAAACAAAATATTCGTGATGAAAAAAAAATCAAAAATTGGAAATTGAAGGAACGAATATAACAGAAAAGAAAAGAATATGACCGATTTTTAAGCCAGACATTTTTAGAGACGTACTTTTTTACAATGAAACGATGGTTAATAGATGCGATAAATTTTCATACGGCCGTGGATTCGAACCCCGTTGCAGCCACTCATATTTCTTTGAGCGGCATTCACCTCGATATGGTGAAGAACATTTGAAGTATTCAATCAGTCAGCAAACCTAGTAAAAGCTTTTAAAGCTGGCGTTCGAAATCGTCAGTGATTCTAAAAATGGAATGCGTGCAAGATCACCGAATTCGAGGAACTCTCCTAAATCCCATTTATGGCATATATGTATGTATATACTCGTATATAAACGATTTAGCAAATCTCTGTTACTTCGTACGAGTGATAAAAAATTAATAAAAAATTAATGAAATTAATAAAAAATTAATTTAAACTTCTGCATAATTTATTTCCCAATTATCGCAATTCTGAAGGTATATTTTTCTATTCCACACCCGGTTGAGCTCCTAATAACTCAAATTTCGGACAATACAGCTTACTTTTACATCACTGCAGCTTTCTTCTCTAGATGAAGGTATGGTTTTTGTTCTTTCCTATGGCCTATGGCGTTTCTCTGAAAACGCGTTTTTTTATAAAAATTGCCTGTTGTCGTTTCAGCTTCAGCCTTCAGATCTAGCCTTGTTCAACTTCTGTCCCATTTATTTTCTATTTGAATTCAAAAATTTTTATTTGCATTATGTTCCACGACAGAATGCATATTTCTAATTTCACAGTATCTTCCTTGTGATACCAAGTGGCTGTTCCGTTTATGCCCATCTTTCTTCCTTCTTAATATCTTCAAAGAACGAATTTCAGAACAGACTTAAGAGGAATGCATCGATGATTTCAGTTGCAGTTATTTTTTATAGGTCGTTCCATTTTAGACGTCCTAACTCCTCATTGTATGGTTAAAAGTACGAATTTTCCAAAATTTCTCTTCATTGGGCGAATATTTTGACAGAGAAATATCTACTCTCAGTTTCTTATCTTTAATCTTGTTCCAGTTCAATTTTGCCATAACTGTTTGACATCCTGCTCCATAATAGTAATGATTACATTAACCTTAATGATACCAGCATAAGCCGTTTGCCTTGGATGACAATACCATTTTTGACTTTATTCTTTGATGTTTTGCCCTAAACTACGAATTTTTATAAATCTCTTCTCATTCCTAGTCGATGGTAATATTTGAATTTACGTGCACAATTTGATGGTTCAGGCTTCATTATTTTGTTTTTGGCGGCAGAGCCAATTTCGAACATTTTTTCTTTGTTCTAATCCCTAAAAGTACAAATTTCGAAAATTTTGTTTTTGAGCGCGAACATTCAATGGTACACGAATGTAGCTTTACGATTTTAGTTTTAGCCACTTGTCATGAGCGATGACACTATTTCAGTCCCTCTTCTAACCTTACTGGCGCCTAAAGATAAGAATTATGTTACGTCTTTTCTTCTCCCACATTTATTCTGTAGAAATGTGCAAGATATTGTTGATGACCTTAGTTTCGATCCTCTGTGCTATTTAATAACGTTATCTTTCGTGCCTACCACTTTTATCCGCATGTTTACTCTCGAAGAGGAATAGTGACGTCAATTTTCAAAATTCTAGTTGTAGCCCTTTGACCTGACCGATGATATCAAATTTGAGACTTTTTACCCTGTTTTTATCCCTAAAGGCACCAATTTTAAAAAAGTTCCTTCTTCTTATATGTATCTCAAATTCTGTGATTCCAGCTGTAGTTGTTTGGCCTGGACGATGATCAGTCAGTTAGTAACGCAACAATTGTATAACAATTGTATACATACAGGTACAGAGTGGTGCACCAGTTGTGCTACAATGAGAAATTCAAATAACTTTTTTTTAATCAATATGTTCTATTTATTTATTTTTTTTTTATTGTATAGAAAAATTAATTTTATTTTATATAATATAACTAGATGATTTTGAAGATGATAGACCGTAAATGACCTCCATGCTTAAGCACGCATATGCGGCAACTGATCAGAAAATTATTTATTGCGAGATCGCCTCAACTATTGTTCTAATGAACTGTTTCAATTCAATCAAATTCTTTGGTTTCATTTTGTACACGTCTTGCTTGACATAACCCCATAAAAAGTCTGGTGCAGTAAGGTCAGGTGACCTTGGAGGCCAGCGGAAAGTAGAGTTTCTGGATATTCATTTGTTTGGGAATTTTCGTTGGAGTTTCGCCATAACCGGTCTGCTCCATCTTGCTGAAATCAAATGCTGTTGAAACAGACACGCCTTCGGCGCAGTTCTGTGAAAACAAACTCCTCTAACATCTTTAAATAACGGTCCCCATTGACAGTAGCACGATTCGTGCGCCGCCATGTGTAAGAATATTGCAACAATTAGAAATTCTAATTTGAGATCCCATAAAGTATATATAGGGTTCTGATTGTCACAAAAAAATCTGTATCGGCTTTAGCATGCTTGCTCATCCGCATTATTGTTGAAAATACGATGGTATCCGAAGTTTTTGAGCCAGGAGACACGAATTCTCCCATTGTCATACGAGTACACAAGTGAAGTTCGAAGATGGACGATGATCTCATAAGAAAAATCGTTAACGTTGTAGTAATTGAATTCATCTTCGGAAAAATTACTATTTTTTTTTAATTTTGGAAAGAAAGAACTTCCAAATATATACTTTTGTTAGAACATCGCATTAATTTTGGGCCTGATTATTAATAAATCCAAAAAATATGAATTTTCACTTTAAAACGGGGCTCAGCCGTACTATAATTTGCAGGTGTCAGTTGGTTCAATACAAAAAAAAAACTTGCCCAGAAGTAGGTCAACCTATGGGAAAACGGCCTTTTTTAACATTTATTCCAAGTTTTACCATTTATTTGCCAGTTAAAAGTAATCCCTGTTAATGTGTTTGGGGAAAAACATCAAGGAAAGTGATGTATTGTTTATGATAAGGTGGTGTTTCTGACAACTCCAACTTATTGGGCCTTAAGTGGGTACTAGTACCCTGCGGGAATATATTCGTAATCGAGTGCTTATTAAAATAAGCACTCGACAAATATCGAATGCCTAATGTTTGCCTACGACAAATGCTGTAGTTAGTATAGTTTTACTACATTTTTCCCGTCCGATGGAAGTTTTTGTAAAAAGGGCTGAACTGACAAATATTAGAAAACGTGTGAAAATATGAACAAATATCTTGGAAACGAACACAAGAAAATTGCTTCATTTTTTTGGGAGTTTATAAGAATGTTGGACAAAGTTGTATCTTTTAGATGGTGCCAATAATATTCTCCAAAAACTCCAAAATAAATAAAAAGTAATTATCTTATCTTAATATCTTAATTTATGACTGCTAATGGAAGTCAAAATGCCAATCTGGCACTTTAATTATCGCTAAAATATAAAAGCGCTAAAACCAACATGCAATCAAATTTTGGAACTTAAACGTTCAGTAGTAAAAATAACCTAAGTTTTTATCATATTTCACATTTAGTGTCTTCTTTTTAGTGATTTCATATTTTAACGATTTTTATAAATATTTTTTTTTTGAAATATTGAAGTCACAATACGAGTATTATAAGAATAATTAAGTCTCTGTAAGAGATATAAAACATTCTTATTTTGGCAACTGTTTCATCGATTTTGGAATGATTTTTTTGGCACCCTGTGGAAGACATCTGTTCATAAGCTTTTTACAAAAATATATTTCTATGCTTTTTTTAGCACCTCCAGGGTTTTCAAAATAAGGTTCGATGAATGAAGTTAGTACGTCTGAATAAAGTTAATATTACCACCTCCAGAAAGAATTTATTGTTACGCTAATGATTTCATTGGAAGAACTAGCTAAGTCGATAGATTAATGAGAAAAATGAGAAGAAAAAGTTCAAGTTTCACTCACTGGTATTGTAACGAACTTGTGCATCTCTAACGATGTGGAGCGGAAGCCTGGTCAAGGTGTATAAATGGCCGAACTTTCGACGTTAAAACCTGAATTCGCATAAACTTTAAAAACTTAACACCTTTCATGTCATACATTTAGACAAATTTATATTCATGTTGTAAATCTAATATCGATCATTCGATATTTACTATATTCACCACAACTGTAAATTTCGATATGGATGAGCTCAACACTTTTCGTGTTCAAAAATCCATGGATTATCTAAAACAATATGCGCCAATGGTATCATGTCAATGCATTCATCCTTGTGCAGGGTCATAGAACTAGTTCTTCCAAAGATTTATGGACAATATGTTTCGCTGCCAATGATAAAACGTGAGAACCCAATACAACATATGGGCCAGATTTCCGTACACATTTGATTTGTGCCTTTTTTGTTTGCTGCAAGCAGGAGCTGCAAGTGTGATTAACACATGTTTTAAATTTCGCATATAAACGCAAATTAAAACGGGACAGGCAACAAGAAAACACTTAAACAATTACATATAAACTATTGGAACTCCGGATTTGCAGCAGGGGCAGAGAGCCAAAACCTGGGCAGTACATTTGCAAAACTGTTTGTTACTATGTCAAGAATAGAGGGAAACTTAAATCACAATCGAAATGGAAAACTTAGTGCTATACCGGGGACAACAACAAAAAACGCGGGGGCTAGACAGGGACCTCATGTCTGTTGTCCCACGTAGTGGCCGGGTCGGGTATCAGATGCGATTGTGCTGCTAATGCGCAAGTTGCATAAAAGGAGTGCACATTTCAACGTATCTCTCAAAAATGTACACAGATTTCGACTGCATTCCCGTGTTTATTGCCTGCTATTGTCAGGTATCTCAATTGCCTAGAGCTTTATATGGTGGAGCAAGCGCATCCATGCTCTGTGGCTCTTCTCACATTCCCATGCATGGAACTGCACCCTAAAAATAAATAACTTGATGATAAATACCAAATTTAAAGAGAGCGCATAGAGCGGAAATAAACCGTCGGCCTTTTTGTAACGATACGAATTTCGTCGTGCATCGTCATCATGCAAATTGATTTTCTTTTGTCGTTCGTTATATCCAAACTGTTTGTCAAAGAACGAAGGGCTCCAAAAATCCAATTCGCACTGTAAACGAGTGCAGAAGTGCGTATGTGTGTGTGTGTTTGTGAGCGCAAACAGCACGAACAAACTCGATGTATTTAATATCGTACTCACACCTACGAACTTTTGTGTTTAACTGTTTGAGGGCTTTCCAGTACACCAAGTCGCACAGTGGGGGTGATACATATACACATGTTGATGATGGGTAATTTATTTTAATAAATGTAAAAGAAAGAAAAAGCTCGTGTAAAATCGTCTCGAATCAGTAAAATAATTGAACATGGAATTAATTAATTTCTTGGGTAACCATGTCATAGGAAATTTTATGAAAGAAGTTTTCTGATGATTTATCCTTAAAAAACAAAAAGTTTAAAATGCGGTGTTTTTCGGACTTGCGCATGCGGGGTGAAAAGAACGCATCATGGTTTACCACAAAAGTGTTCGGCAGCACAAACGAAATTATAGATGTAAAAGGAGATGACTCACTAACAAGTTAATCTGACAAATCTAAGACACAACAGACGTAAATCAATTTTAAACGAAATTCTATTCTCGAAAAGCATTGAGATATGATAACGGGAGACCATTGATGAGACAGAATCGACACTTAAATTATCAATATTCAAAAATATTACAAAAAAATTATTGAATTTGAAGTATATTTCACTATTGGATCTGGAAGCATATCTATCCAATTAGACCGCAATGTGTTCAATATGTTTCAATGTTTTTATAAAAATTTTGAATTTTTATTTATTATTTCTAGGGTTCATTACAAAACCAAATCTAATCGAAAAATAACTTACATTTTTTTCAGTTTCTGATATCCCCCTTAATACTCTGCATAGTTTTTTTTCTAATTTTGACAACTGAATCGAAATTGTATGAAATTTAGATTCAAATTCATATATTCGATACGAAAATATTACAAATATTCTCGATTATGATTCATACAAGCGGAACGGAGCTCTAAGCCATATTGATTGTAACACAATTTGTGAAACGTTCTATTTGGGTTTTACTCGAAAAATTTCAATAAAAAAAAAACAGAAAAAAAATCAAAAATACAACAATAATTCATTAAATGAAAAAAAAATTGGATTTTGGTTTTAGACTTTTTCCCCTGCCATGTAAAAGAAACTATATCAAGATTCGCTTTTGATTCAAATTAAGAAAAGAAACAATATGAAACTATTAATTTAATTTTAATTCTTCGAATCAAAACATATTTTTCGTTATATATTAATAAAGATTTTTAATAACAAAGCTTGAAGAGAACATTTATTTCGTGTAGCAAACTTTTGAATTGATTTTAAACAAGATTGAAATATCAAAACTGAAACAAAATCAAACTTTCGTGAAGACATGTGATTATAACAATTATTTTCTATATATTTCTGATGTAAAAATATTTCAAAAATTTAAATAAACCCGTATATAATATATCTCAGTGTACTTAAACATGATTATTTGCGGTTATGGGTGTAATATATCTGTTCGATATAATAAGACCTTTAAGTAAAACACAATAACGTCCAAACAGGTCGAAATAAATTATTTAGATGCAATTTTTTACACTGGTCATCAACTACGATTTAGAGTGTACGTCAAATAAGTACATTTTCAATTCAATATGGTGACGACGGTACCAAAAAAAAAAAAAGACATTTTGAAAAAACAGATTTTTCCACTCATACGAAAAGATGTATAAAACATGCTTGAATATGAAATAATTTTTTTTGCATCCTGTAAGCAGGGAGTGCTTCTTCGCAGCGTTTACACTCATTCCCACTCACTGAAAAAGATTTATTGGGCGAACCCAGATTCGTTAAAAAATGTTTCTGTGAAGTTTTTGATGAAGGTCAAATTGTCATACTTTGTCGGACAGGATAGAGCTTCTTCAACCACTCATCGAGTCTAAAGTCAGCTTGTGTAGAATTGGGTTATATATATATACACATATATATGATCTAAGGAAATCAGATTTAGCCCAATTGCAAACCAATTTAATTTTCCACCTACGAAGAAATCGGCAATATCGATTAAATAAAATTGTAAGCCGCAAATTTTCTAATATCTCGCGTTAACGCGGTTAACATAAATTAAAAATTTAATAGAAAATGTATTTCTTCGGTTTCAGCAAAACAAAGATTTCGTATTTCAATCAAAAAATTTCACTTAAAGATAAAATATTCCGAAAGGAATATCGTGATACCTCGAAAACTAGAGCCAATATTCAACCAAAATAATATTACATAAACTAGAAATTTAATTGAAAAAATTTATTTGTATTATATAGGTATTATTAGTTTGTTTTATTACGAACTAAACATATAAAAAATTATTGATAGATAATACAGCTGTTGAACCGTGTGTATTTAATAAACAATGAATAATCCACTTGTCTTATTGAATGTTTTCTTCAATATATATATATATATATTTTAAAGATGATTAATTATTTAATTGAAATAATCAATATTTTAATCAGCTATTATTCTTTAAATTATGGAATAAGTATTTATATTAATTGATTTATAATTGCTTAAAATGTTAAATTTACCTCAAAAAAATAACTTCTCATGAAAACACTGTGAAAACAGCAGCCTATGTTGTCGTTCCTGACCTAACCAAATTCCCAACTAACAAATTTTATTTGCGACCACTTGCTTTTCGAATTATTTATACCTATTTCCTAGAAACATTTATTTTTCTTCCACTGTGTTCCATATACCGGCCGCTTTTGCTTTGGAAGTTGGGGAGCACTTCTTATTTTTCGCTCATAAAGCTCGACAGCTCCTTTCCTAGTTTCGCGAATGTATGTGTATGTGTATGAGTGCGGTTTAGTATTTGTTCGTTAGCTCTTTCTTTCATCGTTGACAAGTGCAGTGGTAATGGGCCCTGGCAGTTAACGCCACCAAATGCACCGGAGTAAGAGTAAGAAATGGCGAAACAGCAGCAACAAACCTCTATGACGAAGAGCGCACACAATATGCGGCGTTTTTCTCTGTGCGGCTTATACAGTTATTGATTTTCCGTATAGAGAAAAATCACGAACGCCGAACGAAAAGCCAACAAAAATTTTAACATTTCCAATCCAGACAGAACTAAGGAAAGACAAAGAACAGACGACACACGTCGAGAGCGAGAGTGCACAAATAATAAAAAAATTTTGTATTAATTTAACAAAGAACTAAAACGGTAAAACTCTGCAATTTTTTTTAACTAAATTAACAACGGGGGAAGTTTAATTGATTGAAAATAATTTCAATGAATTTTTGTTAACAAAATTGTATAATATCCGACAGGAAACGGAAATTGAAAGAAGGAAAGAATGGAAAATATGGGGTGATATCGATATAATAGTATTATCAAGGAATTTAATTGAACAAAATGAGAAAAAAAAATATAAATAAATTAATAACAGTTTAAAATTGTCAAAAAAGAAACCAAAATAATATTTAATTTGCAATTTCTTTGGTGTTTTATTCGTCGTTCCACTATTAAACCTTAATTTCAGTTAAATTTGTTTTAAAACCTTATTCCTTAAAAAATATTTATTAATGTTACCGCATACAAAAATGTATTTACACAAATTTTTGCTTTGAATAATTTCAGTGCTTTCTGTGACAATTTTTTGGTGTACCATCAAATAACGGTTAATTGTGCTACTTTTTCCACTATAAGCGGCATATAAAAAAATGTAAGTACCTCATTTTCAACATTTTTTGTTGTCGAAATACCAGGCTAACCGAAAGTCCAATAATCTGTCGGCTGCATGTTCGTTTCTATGGTTGGGGTGATGGCGGCGTAATTTCGCAAATTGTCCAAATAGTTGGATACACAGAAATACGTGTATAAATCATTGTATGCATTTTTCTAGGAATCAGTTTTCAAATTTTATTAATATCAGGTAAAACATTATTTTAAATTTGTTCACATTTCCAACGAGGGCGAAAATATGAAATATTCTTTTGCATTCGTTAACATATCAAAATAAAATATATAGAATTTATTAAAAGAAAATATATGGAAAAAAGGGAAATGGATATTATTGATTGTTAAATCATAGTAACTTTTTTTCGATAGGAACGACTTTGATTAATAATGAATAACCTCATGGATATAATATTTCGCTTCTTCGGGTTTTCTTCAGCTTCGCCAAACTTCGCCATTTCACTCCTCCGAAATGGGTGAAAATAAAGGTTATTACGAATTTTGATAGTGATATCTGGAAAACTAGAACCAAATTAAAAAAGCTGATTCCAGTCTAAAGATTCCCAAAGTCATATCATTCAATCAGAATCTCAAATCGTTGCCATAAGATAGTATTGCGTTCCTCAAATCAATAAATTTACGTTACTGTAGTAGATGTAGTCTTTACACGTGGTTATGATAGCCTAAATTTTCCAATGTGATGTGTCAAAAACTGCAATCAATTTGGAAAAACTGCTTCCAGTACTGTATCCGGTGCTAAAAAGAATAATATTGGGCAGTGTAAGGAAAATATTTGAAACGAAAAAAAAAACGAATGAAATCAACGTTATAAATTCATATTATAATTAGCAAAGTCGGAATTAATTGATGATTTTCTACTTTTGACAAAATTTCAAATCAAAATAGGAATTTTTAATCTTTTTTATATGTCCGATGAAATTATGGAATTTTTCCCAAAAAATACTCTGAATTTTTAACAATTTCGCATATAGAATGACACCGTGGAACAAATTATATCGGACTC
>JAHXMU010000504.1:67598-80892 GCA_019455685.1 Philornis downsi
GTATATTCAATTATGAATTTCATTTATGAATTTTCTATGCATGATATAGAGCAAACCAAAGAAGCCTCGGAAAATCGAATATCATTTTGAAATGCTGCAGATTCAATTTGTTTAAAATTTAATCATTGCGAATACAGGGTGTCCGTTTGGAAGGTCTACTCTGTTTTGCCGCCATTTTGGTAAATATTAGTCTTGACAGTTCATATTTGGCAGTCGTGAAGTAGAGACATGGCAAATTTTTTATGAAAAAATATTCAATAAACCAACATGTTTTAATCGTTAAAACATTTTATCAAAATCAATCATCGATTACTGTGACGATGGGAAAGTTACGTGAAACAAGACGCACCATTTATCGTGTAGTGAATGATTTCGAAGAAAGAGGGTCTGTAGCTGATAGCATGGACCACAACGTACTGCCAGATCGGCTGAAAACATTACTGCTGCTCAAGAAAGTGTTCAAAACAATCCATCAACCACAATTCGACGCCGTGCTCAGGAGCTTGGTCTTCAAAGAACAACTTTGGCCACAATTTTGCACAAGGATTTGCATTTGTTTTCATTTAAGATTCAGTTAACACAAGAGCTTCTTCCACAAGACCACTTACGCTGCCGTACATATGCCAATAGGATGTTACAGTTCGCCTATGACAACCCCGATTTTCATGAAAAAATCATAATGAGTGACGAGGCACATTTTCATTTAAATGGATATGTGAATAAACAGAATAGTCGGCTCGGGGCAATGGAAAACCCTCAAATTATTCATCAGTCACCTTTGCATTAATTAAAAGCGACAGTCTGGTGTGCAATTTGATCAGGGGGAATCATTGGACTTTACTTCTTTGAAACTGAAAACGGCGTAACGGTAACCGTCAATGGGGAGCGATATCGTGATATGATTGAAAACTTTTTAACGATTAAAATGTGGTACCAACAAGACGGTGCCACATCGCATACAGCCAGTATCACAATGGAATTACTGCGAGACCTCTTTCCATAACATGTTTTTTCAAGAAATGGTGATGTTGATTGGCCTACACGGTCGTCTGATTTGACTGCTCCAGACTTCTTTTTGTGAGGATATCTGAAGAGCAAGGTTTATGTAAACAAACCAGAAACGCTTGAGCAACTCAAACAAAATATTTGTGATGAAATTAATGAAAAATGTGCTCAAAAGGGCTCGCATTTATGAGGCTAACAGAGGCGGACATTTATCTGATTTTGTATGCCATACATAATTACCGACATTAAATAAAACATTTATCATTATAAGATCCATTCTCTTTCATTTAATCGAGAATTATAATCAAACAAAATAGTATACCTTAACGACGGACACCCTGTATATATAAAATTAACAAAAAAGCGCAATTTCGCAACTTCAGCCCCAAATTCTTTCGAAATTCCGAGGTGCTAAGAAATTTTGAAAACAAAACCGCTTTCTAAATACATCATATTTAATAAATTATGATGTAAAAGCATTTGTTCCAAAACAAACAAAAAAAGTTGGCAACGTGCGAAATATTTTTAAAACAAGAAAATAATGTCTACTGGAATTTTTTTCTTCCTGCTAATTTCGAGCACTGTCGTTCAAAGAGCACATATTTTACGTCATTATATTTCCGAAATATATTTGCAATATTTTGAAATATTGTCTTTGTGTATTTACAGTTTCTTTATTGAAATTAAATAGTTTAAAAAGAATCTTAAGGTTGTTTATATCAGATTTTTATAATTCAGTTGTTTATAAATCCTAGCAAAAAACTGCACCCAAATTTAGCTTCAAACTTCACGATAATTTCTTATGAAGTTTTACCGTGAAATGTTAGCGTAGCCTTTATGAGCAAAATCTGATCCAATTTGAACCGATTAATGTCAAATCTGTACTGCTGTTTGGACCAGAAACTGCGTGGCATATTTATCCAATCCCTTGTCCTTTCAATACCATATTACGAGTTGAGGAAATATGGCACTGGCAAATTTTCATAAGGATCAGTACAAGTTTACTCGAGTTATCGCTAGCCGTTCAATAAGCCTGACAGAGAAAGAGACTGATATGGCACAATTGTTTTAAAAAACCATGAGAAGGTATCATCTGAAAATACTTAGAGCCTAAGACAGATGTTTTCCTTCAATGGCTTATATTTTTTTCTCTTATAAGGTCATACATCAACATATCATGTATCGCAATATCTCCAGATAATATGTCGGCATATCAAAGACGTCTTATCTCCAAATTTGTTGTATTTTTAGAGTATCCTCGTCCACAATTAACTGGGCGTTTCACTACTTTGTTCAATACAATATAATTTTCGATCTTTTATTTTAAAAATTTTGATTTATGCTACCAATGAAATCAAAGAGATATCACATTTCTCATTGACAAACTGTTAATTCTCCAATAAAGAATTTTTTTCAATACTTGCGGTATTGAAAAAAAAAAATAATTATATTCAACTATTTTCGTCTTGAATTAGGCGCCCTCTAACGACATCAAAACAAGTTATATGCACCGAAAACTTTGTGGTTGTATATAGTTGTTTTAAAAACTAAATAAAATATTAATATTATTATTGGAAATTTGTATATTATCGTTAAAATCTATTTGTATACTCAAAACAAGTTAGAAGCGCCGCAGACTTTAGATAGTAATTTAATATTCAAATTTTTATTAATGATGTGGCGTTCTTACAATTTCGCACATACAAATTAGGTTATGCAGTTTTAAATACATTTAGTGACATCAGGCTTGGAGCACACATTTTTACTGTTACTATATGATGTACGAGTAATTTTTGTTTAATTAAGTTTTACAGTGTTTTAAGGCTGGTTTACAGATCGTCTACCCTTATTATCTTCTATCTTCAAAAAGCTTCAATCAAAAAATTTTTAAGAAAAAAACGACAAAACATATCAAAATTATGGCATGAAAGATGCTTGCTTTAAAGAAGGCTATATAATGAATCAAAATCCATCACTGTAATCAAAAATGCTATAAATTTTAATTCGGCAGTCAAAATAAATTTTCATTTGTTTTGAAATTTAATAATATAAAGGAAGATATTTCTATGTGGGCGGAAAACTGCCTATGTGAAGAAGGAGATTAAATTTAAAAAAGTGCTTTAAACTTTGGCTTTTCTTTCTTTGGTTTGCTACGGTTACTCTCATATTTCGTGGTAGTCCTTGCAAAAAATTTTACGAAAATTACGAAAATATTATTATATTACGAGCTTTTCGCTTTCAGGACTAAAAAGGACTTACATTTTAATCAATCTGGTCAGTTTTTATTAGATTTTTTAATTACTTGACGTGACCGCCACTGAAAGAAAAATAGATGATAGCGTTAAAGACAATTTGTTAAGGGATAACATGGAATGACAATGGAGGTTCAGGACATCACTATTAATAAATGTGTAGACTATATTCTGAAACTTGTGCAGATATATAAACAACATACGAAGTCTTTTAAGGATAGTTGCATTATTTACGTTTTAATCTTGCCATTTTATTTTTTACGTATTAAACATAACAACAATTTGTCTCTGATTGTACTTAAAATTAGATGAGAGCCCTATTTCAGATTAGATAGAAATTTCATTTGAAACTAGGCCTAGATATATTACATGGACTAAAGCCGTAAGGCCAACTGAGAATTGTGAATTTGATTAAATATCCTGGAGAAATTTGTCAGAAAGGCAACATTGAGTTGTTTGTAAACAAAATAAACTTTAAAAATTATAGCAATTTCTGCTACAGTTTCTTTACTTACTTTTAGGAAAATTACAAACTCATCTTGGCAAGTGGATGATCATACTCTTAGAATTTGAGGCACCGATCGGACATAGTTAACCTTGTTTGTGGTCAATTTACTTACATTTTCACTCTAAACATTTGCCAAATTTTGCAAATACGGTTAAATCTGTTAAACAAATCTGTAAGTGTACCATCCACTTTACAAAACATATATACTCGTACAGATATAGGGATAGCTCACACTTACAGTGTAACTTGTCTAATTAACTATGTAACTTGTAGTTAATTATTCACCCGATTTATTCTAAATTGCTGCTCTAATTGTATTTTGTTTCTGCTTCTTTTCCAGCCTCCATTGAAAACAGAAAATTGCTTAAGAAAGCTTCGAATTTTTTTATTTTGATCATTTTGTGTTGAACCACAACAACAGCAACCAAAAATGGGCAAGGAAAAGACTCATATTAATATTGTGGTCATTGGCCACGTCGATTCTGGTAAATCGACCACCACCGGTCATTTGATCTACAAATGCGGTGGCATTGATAAGCGTACAATTGAGAAGTTCGAAAAGGAAGCCCAAGAAATGGGCAAGGGCTCCTTCAAGTATGCCTGGGTATTGGACAAACTGAAGGCCGAACGTGAACGTGGTATTACCATTGATATTGCTTTGTGGAAATTCGAAACCGCCAAGTATTATGTGACCATCATTGATGCTCCTGGACATCGTGATTTCATTAAGAACATGATTACCGGCACTTCACAGGCTGATTGTGCTGTTTTGATTGTGGCCGCCGGTACCGGTGAATTTGAAGCCGGCATCTCCAAGAACGGCCAGACGCGTGAACATGCTCTATTGGCCTTCACTCTGGGTGTGAAACAATTGATTGTGGGCGTCAATAAAATGGATTCGACTGAGCCGCCATACAGTGAGGCTCGCTACGAGGAAATCAAAAAGGAGGTCTCGTCGTACATCAAGAAAATCGGTTACAATCCGGCTGGCGTTGCTTTCGTACCCATTTCCGGCTGGCATGGTGATAACATGCTGGAACCCTCCGAAAAGATGCCATGGTTCAAGGGATGGACCGTAGAGCGCAAAGAGGGTAAAGTTGAGGGCAAGACTTTAATTGATGCCTTGGATGCCATTATGCCGCCATCGCGTCCCACCGACAAACCGTTGCGTTTGCCATTGCAGGACGTGTACAAAATTGGTGGTATCGGTACTGTACCAGTGGGTCGTGTAGAAACTGGTATCCTAAAGCCAGGTAAGTTCAATATAAAACAATGCTAAACAGAAAACTTGAAAAGAAGCGAGGTGGAGGGATGGGAATGGGGGTTATTATAACCGCATTTTTTTGTTAAAGTGGGTCGTTAGGTTACACAACTTGTGGTGATGGCACAGGAGGTCCTACACAATCTCACAGTGAAGTTAATTCCACTAAGTAATTGGGAGGGGGAAGATATTTGTTTTTTCGGGTTATTTTCATTTATATCATTGTTGGTAGGATTTTAGTATGTATCTATGACAAATGCCTGAGAGAGAGAGTATCCTAATATTCTCTCTTCCAGTTTTTGTGTATGTAAACGTTTACCTAATTCTCTCTTTTTTATTTTGTTTTGTTTTTGTGCTTTCGCAGGTATGGTGGTAAATTTTGCTCCTGTGAATTTGGTCACTGAAGTCAAATCCGTTGAAATGCATCACGAGGCTTTATCGGAAGCCTTGCCGGGCGACAATGTAGGCTTTAACGTTAAAAACGTATCGGTGAAGGAGTTGCGTCGTGGCTACGTAGCGGGTGATTCCAAGAATTGTCCACCAAAGGGGGCTGCTGATTTTACCGCTCAGGTAAGTGAGTTAGAATAATATATAAGTAATTTAGTTAATGAAAACAGGTAATTGAATGATTAGAAGATTGCATCAATTGAATGATTAGAAGATTGCATCAGTTGCATAAGTTAATAATTAAAAGAATTTAATTGAATGATTATTCTAATAATTAAAGTTTGAGTTAAAATTACTATTGTCTTTTTCGAATTAAGAATTTTTGAATTTTAAGTAGTAAAACTACTTCGTTTACCTTAAATTCGTCCTGAAAGCTTTGCCGAATTGTCTAGGTTGGTGATAAAATGTGCGCAAATATATGGAAATTTAAAAAATTAGAAAACTTATTTAAAAGAATTGCGGAAACGCCATTTTCATTTTTCCAACATAAGGCTAGTGGTGAAAAACTGTTACAAAGTACATGAAGATTCCTTAGGCGAAATTTTAATATCTCACGTCAATATCAAAAAAAAAATCTTAAAAACGTGATTTTGAGAAAATTTTATAAGTGCTGAATAGTGATAAAAGTTTTTGTAATGGAGCTTCCCTAGTCAAAAATTTTAAAATCTCACGTCAATATCAAGAAAAATCGTAACGTGGTTTTGAACAATTTTTTTTTTTTTTTTTTTTTGAACATAATTTTAAAATCTCATGTCAATATCAAAAAAAGAAAAAATCTTAAAAACGTAATTTTGCACAGGATAAAAATTAATTTGAACTGTCTGCCATAAGTCCCCCCTAAAAATATGGAAACATATGGCACCTAAATAAAAAATTGTTCACAATTTTTTGTTTTTTTTTTTTTTTGCGTGAAATTTTCCATTTTTGGCAATAATTGTGAACAACTTTTCGAATATCTGAATTTTTTTTAAAGATTTCTGTGATTGTGAGGAGCTGCGATTGCGCTCTTCTGTCTCATTTGTTTATACATTGCAAATGTCAAGTTTTTCACTTTTGACAACATTTTTGAAAAGCTTTTCCACAATTTGAATGTGTTTTCGTGCCCAAAATGTTGTAAGCTTTTAATTTTTCAAACATTTTTATGAACAAATTTTCGAAAACCGAAGATATTTTGATACTATAAGATGCATTAAAAAGAAATCCATTATTTTTTCAATAGATGGTTATAGCAATCTGTATTTCGCGTTGTATAAGTGCGGTCGGGTTACGCTAGATGGCGTTAGAAAGATAATATTTTATACTTGAAAAAAAAACTACTCGGACGGGTATGTAATAAATGCGAAGACGCAAATCAGGCGGCTGAAAATATGAATAGTGTTAATGGTCCTGATGCTGCGCCAATAATGCGCAATTTCGGTTCCGTCGATTCCTTTCCCGTAATTCTGATGTCAAAAATGTACCAGACTTTGGAAGGCAAATTGTCGGAAATGTCGATAGAATAATAGAAGTCGACAAAATAATGTCGATAGAATAACGTATCGATTGCCTAGAAACTAAACATTGCTCAAAAACCGTTTTGAACCATTTGAATATAGCTGGATGCAAAGAGAAACTCGACGAATAGGCATGTCAGTTGTGGCGCAAAAATACTTTATGGATCGAATTTCCATTTGCGAATCGCTGCTGAATCGCAACAAAATCGATTTATTTCTGCAGTGGAAGGAGACTGGTAATGAGAGGTGGGTCGGTTAAGACAAAGTCAATTGAATACGGATGTGGTAGAATGGCGGTGAGCCAGAGCAAATGGTAGCCAAACTAGAATTGACAGTCACGAAGGTTTCGCTATGTGTTTGAGGGGATTGTTGCTTCTCTACGGATAAACTATTAATTCGGATTTGTACTGTCAACAATTGGACCGTCTGAAGGAACCAGTCGCCCAGAAGCTGCCAGCTGTGACCAATAGGAGAGTAATTGCATTCCATCAGGACAATGTAAGGCCACACACATCGATAGTGACTCGCCAGAAGCACCGGGAGCTTTGTTGGAAGATTCTTATGCATTCACTTTATAGTCCGAACCTGGCACCAATTAATTATCACCTGTTTCTGCCTATGGCAAATGATTTTGTTGATGAAAAATTCACCTCCAGAGGATCTTGTGAAAATCGACCGTCCAGTCTTTTGCCAATAGTGGAAAGGGGTTTTTATGAGAGAGACACAATTTTATTACTTTATTTTGAATTACTTTCAATCAAGTTAAAAGGTGGCAGTTTAAACTGCGCATATCTGACTTAAATTTGTTCATTCTAAATAAAGCTTTTAATGTCAAACAAAAATAAAGGATTCGTTTTTACTACAAGTTATATTATTGTTGTACCGGATACCGGTTTCATGTTTTTCAAAACAAAAAGCCGGGTCAATATTTTGAAATTTTGAATATTGTTCTCATTTGCTCTCATCTATCTGAGATTCAGAAACAAACATGAGTTTCCAAAAATGGGTTTATTTAGGAATACATTTCTCACACATCAGTTTCCTCCGACTTTTATGTTCAACCACCTTCCGGAAAACTCTTCCGGAAAAATCTGAACATTATGCTGTATTGTGCTCGCGGGGCACAATTTTTTTTTTTTCGTTTCCAAGTTATTGAATTTTTTGAAAATCGAAGAACTGTGTTATGACCACCTAGTTAATTTTTTGACGAAAAGTTAGTATGTAGATTATGCTTCTATGATTTACACGCTTTCTCGTATAGACCCCTTTTTTATGCGTGAAAGTATAAAGTATAATCATTTTTCCCTAATGTTTTACACTACATTATAAACAGATAATTCTTCTTTAATCTTGCATGAATTTGATCATATCTCGTGGACTATAGCAGATATTTAAAAAATAATTCCACTCTTCCAAGGCTATATCTAGTATTATTTACAAATATTGAAGCAAACATTTACCTTTTAGGATTATTAAACAATTTTTTGTTTATTCCAGGTCATTGTCCTCAATCATCCTGGACAAATTGCCAACGGTTATACTCCAGTCTTGGATTGCCACACCGCTCACATTGCTTGCAAATTTGCCGAAATCAAAGAGAAATGTGATCGCCGTACCGGTAAAACTACCGAGACCGATCCGAAAGCTATCAAGTCGGGCGATGCTGCCATTATTATGCTGGTCCCCACTAAACCGCTGTGCGTTGAGAGTTTCCAGGAGTTCCCACCGCTGGGTCGTTTTGCTGTACGTGATATGAGGCAGACGGTTGCGGTGGGCGTCATCAAATCGGTGACATTTAAAGAGACGACTTCGGGTAAAGTCACAAAAGCCGCTGAGAAGGCCCAGAAGAAGAAATAACTAGGGAGCAGCCAGAAAATGCAACAAGAAAAACAAAAACAAGAAATTCAACAAATCATTATTGAATGGCAAGAACAACAGCAGCAACTCCCAGATGAATGGATGGCATATGAGAAATCATTTAATAAGCATAAATATAAAACTAATAATAATAATATGAATACGAAAAATAATGATAACATTAATAATATTATAAAAATTATTAATACAATTAGAGATTACAACAATACTACAAATGATAGTCATCAACCAGATCAACAAAAACATGAAACACTTCTTCAGAAACCTAACATCACCACCAACACCATCAACATCACTTCCAAAAATCAGATGAAATACAAAGAATACTCCCACAACAACAACAACAACTTACACAGCCTTCAATATCAGTATGGACAGCAAGAACAACAACAACAACAGCAGCAGCAGCAGCAGCTAACACTACAACGGCAACAACATTATCATAATCATTTTAGAAGCATAGAAAAGACATTTCCTAACACTAAACCTCCTCGCCAAGTACATGAGCGCTCGACCATCATTACCAACACCAAATTGATCACATCATTGTCATACTCATCAGCAGTATCATCATCAGCTCTTACAACTTCATGTTCATTCCTTAAATCCATTGCCAACCTAACAGGTTCACCACAATCTTTTTCAGCATCCATCACCACCACCACCACAAAGATCATCATGAAGGATTATGACGATTTTGCTACAAATTTGGAAAGCATTTTAATACAACTTTTTATAGAATTTTTCCTAATTTATTATAATTATTTGTATTTAAACTTACACAGACATCGTAAATCATTTCGCAGGAAATCATCATCATTTTCATCATCATCACCATCATTCTCTTCATTTCCATCATTATTGTCAGCAGGAGAGTGTAAAGTTTCTCCTCTACGAGCCTGTGCAGACATCTCTTTGTTTTGTCATCAACTAAAGCCAACAAATTTGTATTATCCTCTTGTGCCCATAGTAGGGGTATCATAATCATCATAACCATGTATTAGCATAATTGCCATAAACGAATTCCTGGCAGGAACTGAAATATGTGATATGTGACGTGAAAGAGGGAGAGAAAGAGAAAGAGAGACAGAGAGAGACGATATCGATTTCGGAAAAGGATACAAATTTATAACATATCTTATGTCGATATGAGAACGATAATTGTTCATACAACCTTTCTAATGCCTTAAGATTCCTATTGTGGTCCATATTTATTAAAATATTTTAACATTTCCACGACGACATAGAGATTTGCTATTTTCGAATCTTGACAGTAGAGAAATAATACCGGAGTTACTAATATTAAGAAACCTGTTTTACGTCGATATTTAGCTATGATCAAGACAGCCAACTTTGATAATTTTAGCATCAAATTTTGACACTCTGATGACTGGCAATTCTGCCCCTGAAACAATGAGGACAAAACCTCAGTTTTGAGGCTTAGCAATATTTTGTAAACTGTTTTCATAAAATTGCTTTAATTGCATTAATCTGTGATCTGGACTCCCTCAGAACAACAGATTTTGCGACAGTAAGCAATATAATCTCATTTTTTTCTGAACTTATTCAAATATTCTAAATTCCTTGGTTCTTCAACAGCTTCTTTGTTGTACAAAGAGAACTTGCCCTCAAATTGGTCTTGAAAAGAAAATATAAAATATTTCCAACTTTGTGCATCGATGCTTCACATATCGTGAATGGCCATATTACGGTGTACTGACGAGTTTGCGGAGATTCTCTTTAATAATAAGAGATTATTTAAAGAAAATTTGCAATACTTAAAGAAACGTTTTCTTTAAGTCAATGTTATATACAATATTTTATTTAAGATTTCCTCAGTAACTAAAGAAAAGATTAAAAAATAGGAAGAGGAAAGAACAATACTCCTATTTTGTAAAAATTACCTTCAAACATTATTACTTCCTATTGTTATCATTGAGAATTAGCATCATATCTAACGAGAGAGAGAGAGAGAGAGAGAGAAAAATTCAGAAGAGAGGGATGATGGTTGCATAATTGTGACAATATATTTTCATTATTTTCCATAGCTTTTTTTTGACAAGAGAAAGAGAGAGAGAAATATGGAAAATTTCGAAGTTTGCCGTTCTTGCCATTATTGTTTCTCTGACAACAGGAAAAAATATTTCCAAAAATAATTTCAAGCAATGAGATATGAAGTCTATGACAATATATTCAACATTTGAGTGACATGCAGGGAAGTATTCACTATTCGTCATATGTAATTCCTTGAGACAGATGCATTTCTTGGACGGAAACACCTTTCGTCAGTGTTTAACGACTCATCGTAATGCAATTAGCAAAGATGTGATAACAAATACTTTCTCTAATGATATCTAGTTCTCTCTTTCTGACAACGATCACGTAAGGCTCCATAAAAGTTCGTGCAACAGGAATATCATTTGTAATTCGTGCGAAAATCATTCTAATTATTCATTCATCCAAATATCCCCCCCATTTCAGATCCAATCCAAAAAAAATGTACTCAATATTCATTCGTACAATTCATATGATAGCAATTTGAAAATAAATTATTTACTTTCAAGAGATCCTTTACAAATACTAAGAGTTTTGATTTAAAATCAATGATGTATTTTAAGTTTTGTTTCATATCCCTCCCCTCTTTGCTAAGCATTATAATAGTTTCTAAATGTGATTTGAATTTAAATTCCTCCAAAAGATAACGAAAAGAACTAAATATTTTCTTCTAAAGAAAACTTTCCAATTGCGCGAGGAAATAAAAGCAAATGTGCGCATTTTCTTAAAACTCTTTAATTGATTGATATTAAGCAAAAGGATCTGCGTTTGTATCCTTAAATAATACAACAACAAAACAAAACTATAACAATGTCTAACTGTACTTTGTGTCCATAACTTTGTATTACAGCCAATTGGCCAAAATTACTCTTTTTTTCCAATAAACAGAAGAAAAAAACATGCCCACACAACCGCCCGTATAACAATACTGTGTCATGGGACACATTGACTCCTTACACATTACGGACACTCAACAACTACACTTAAAAAGCATCACCATCACTATCCCTACTCGCAAAATCACTTTGGAATGTTGGCTCAAAACCCCCGGAGAGAGAGATAAATCTTCTTAAATTTTTTTGTAAGTGTGTAGGCTTTTTAGACAGGAATGATGATATTTTCGATGATCGAAATGCTCGTAAACAGATAATGAAATGATACAAATAATAATATTAACATCAACCACACATTAATGAAAGAATCGATAAGAACAAAGAAACAAAAAAAAAAAGAAAAACAACGTCATATTTAAAAAGTAAAAATAATGAAATACTATAAATGTATGTGCTTCATTCTTAAATCGTAAATAAAAACAAAAAGAAAAAAAAAAATACTATAATAAAACATGGTTTGGATTTTTAATGAATGTTCTCATTTTTCTGATACTCCAATTTATTTGGAATTTTGTTTTCTTTTTCGTAGTCGACATAAAGTTTTGTTATATTATGGTCCTCTAATGACAAAAATATTTGAAATTTCAATCGTGTTGAAATAGTTGTTAAAGATTTTTGATATTTTATAGATTCATTAGCAGATCTCAACAACTAATAGTTCAATATGGTTTACAAATATATCGAAAAAATCTCCTACATAATTTGGCATCATTGTTGCTTTAATTTACTTGGCCGGTTTGGAGCAAGTACATCATTGCAAGCAAAATTTGCCAAGTTGTTGCAAAAAATATCTTCAAAAGATTCGAAAACGGCAAAATATCTCTTGCTTAGTACGTAGTACGTCGAACGAATAAAAAGATATGAATTTTTTTACACCACACAAACTCAAAAACTATCTACGGCTTTGCCTGATGAGATGTTTGAAAACTTCGAAATTCATTAAGAAAAATGTAAATGCGATTAAATCATTAACCAAATTTCTTATTTGCAAAAGAGCGTAAATTTCTAAGTACTTTTTTCGAAGTCGTAAAGTAAAAATAATATTCGAATAGCGAAAAGTACTTTAATTTGTAGTTTAAATATCTGTGCTTACAAACAAAAATGACTTCAAAACTACAAATTTTCCGTGTTGAGATGTTAAGCGTTTTCAAAAAACCGCTTTTATATGAATCTATCATAACTTTCGAAATGTACAGAATATTGAAATCGAGCTTAGACAACAATGTGTATCTTAAGGACGTAAACAATAATAACAAAAAATTTGTTCATACTTTTGCCAATAATTAGGGGCATTACGTAATTTATCAAAAATCGCTGTTTCTAAAAATTTGCTATAACTTCTGAACTACATCAATTTTTGGAATGGAAATTAGACATATGACAATATGCATCATTATAAATACAATGATAATGAGTAAATTCAACTTTATCGTCACTTCACTTAACCCGTTTTTTCTAGTGTTATATCCTGCACGTAGTGTCTATTAATCAAACATAACTAT
>JAHXMU010000504.1:81094-131037 GCA_019455685.1 Philornis downsi
CGCATTAAGAACATAAACAATAATAACGAAAAATGTATTCTTAGTTATATATAGATACTACTTATATATTTTTTTTTTTTTTTTGCTGTTTTGAAAAATTGCTGTAGCGTGAGAACTACTTTGAATCTACTATTTTTATATTCTTTGGCTGAATGTGCCAATTGGTTATAAAGTGCCAAGGTGGCACTGCGTAAAAGTGATTGCTTCCTACAATAATCATGTCTAAAATTCATTTTTGTATATCTTTTGAAATCTTGTTCTTTTTTTTCTAGCGGCACAACTGCGCTTTATCCCTACTGCAAACCCATGTAAAATTGAATACCGTTGATTCAATGTTTCATTACTTCCACTTTATTAATTGTACTTCCTTTTACATCTTTGTAAGCATTTTTTGCCGGGTTTCATCACTGTTGGTTTAATAAGAAAAACTATACTCACTTTTACGGACATTAATATTTGCTAGACATCGAATTTAATGCTGCACAAATGGTCCCATCCACACATTAAGTTCTCGGACAACCTTCAGCATTTCTTATTTGAAATTCCATCAATTTAAAAAGTGTTCTTATTTGTGAATCTTTATTAATCTACAAGAATTATAAACCAACCTACATACTAAATTGGACCACATTATACAACAAGTTATTTCCATTCACTATCCGAATCATATTCAGGCCAATCTAATTTCTTGTCCACCGGAAGATTGTTCTTTTCCAGATATTTGTTGAATTGTTCGGGTATACTCATGAACTGTTTGATTTTTAAGCGAAATTGTTTCCAAGTCCATTGATCATGATTTCGGCGATCGGTAACCATGGCCTTGTAATTGAATTTGTATTTATCCAAGAAGTAGGTAAGAGTACTAACAACACCTTTGGGTAACCTTAAAAACAAAAAAAAAAAAAGAAGTCATAAATCGTAAATAATTGTACATGAAATGTAATCTGTAAACAAAACAAATTTTCTATATTTATGTACGAGATTACGAGATTTCAAATACCATCCTTATTCAAAACAAGTAGAATATTCAGAAGAGGAGAATTGTGCAAGTTTATTATAATGTTTTACGGCCTTCTGCAAAGTTTACGGTTTATAATTTTTTCCATTTCTGAAATATCCTTTTTAGCTAAAATTATGAAGTTAATTAAAAATAATTGAAATTTTTTAGTTTCAGAGGTTACAGACTAATAGTTTCGAGAAAAATAACTCTCGACTGCGAAAGTCGAAGCAATTATAATGGTAGTAACGGTAAGAGCCAACACAATGATTGCAGGAAGTAAAATTTGACTAGGAAATAAGCTAAACAATAATTGCTGGAATCTTTTGTCATTTTTCGTAGCATCAAAGCCAGTATTTCGATGAGAAATATTTTTTATTTGGCTTTTTTTTTTCAAATGGTACAAATTTCATCTTGGTTTATCCATTGTACAATTTTAAATAAAAACGTTGTAGTTGCTTATATAGAAGCGCCATTTTCATGATTCTGATATGGACGGTTTTTTTTAACTCACATCCGGTTAGCTTATTTACAATTCAAAATTCGGTTAGCACAGCTTTTATTATTGTCACTGCAGTTCTTTAGTTTAGACGATGGTGTCGTCGTCTTTGTCTCCTCTCTCTGGAAAGGCAATTTTCGTAAAATCCGTTTTAACCGGATAGGCCGCTAGAGGAATATGCTGAGATTCTGCATTTAGATGTAGTCTATGTTTCAATTTTTGCCCCACTTGTTTCCTGTTCGAGTTGGCAAGTCCGAGTTTTTATGATGTTCCATGATTGTTCCACTCCAGGCACATACCCAATTCATGTTTCTACCTTTACCTTTTTATTCTCTGGCTATGATATCATTTTTGTCCATATCTTTATTCTTTTGCCCCTTAAAAACGATAATATAATTTTTTTGGTCGATGATGCAATTTTTGCTCCTTTTCGGTCTTTATTTACAATTGAAATTAAAAACTTCGTTACACATTTTCGTATGCTCTAAATTGGGCACTCTCATTATAGAGATAACGGGGTTTTGTTGATTAATCTCTTACGTGTCCGGTTCTTGGCCACATCACTCACATAATCCGCTCTACTAGGAGTAACATGTAGGTCAACATCTTCATGGTAACTGTTGGTTCACCTATCATGTGTTTGAGCTTTAGCCTCATCACTTGCATAGCTCAAAGAACACCACATCGGCCAGGTCAATTCCTTTTCGTACTATTGGCCCACCAAGTGTTCGAGCCTTGGCCTCATGACTCAAACAGTGTAAGTCTTCGCTCATGTGCTCGGGCCTTGGCAGAGGTACATGTGTATGGCTCACACCCCTTTGGGTAATGTCGCTGCGAGACTATATGCACGAATATTGCACCTAACGCTTAAAATGCAAACTATGCTTAATCTGCACCATACGAGCTACTACGCCACAAGCTGCATTTCTAAATTAACCCCTGTCAATGTCGGAGGACCACACAAGCGAAAACATACAGCTAAAATCTATGCAGAAAAGAAATATATTCGTCGATGACTAGATTTAATATTCAAATACTTATTGTTAGGCTCCCATAAGAGAGATAGATATTCAATAACACAAATCAATAACAAAACAAAAAAAAAAAATATCCCTAATTTAGAAGCTTCCTCCTACCACGCGATTAGTCTGTAAAAAGAATATGGATATTAATTTTTATAATTTGGACTCTAGCCGTTTGAGCTGGGTGATAGTCCCATATTTTGCCTTTTCAGCCTATTTTTACCCCTAAAAGCATGAATTTCGAAAAATTCCTTTACCTGCTTTAGAAGCAGAATTATTCATTTTAGATATAGCTGTTTGAGCTGGGCCATGGTACCATATTTACCCCAATCTTCCCAATTTTTACTCCTACGAGGATTTTCGAAAAAAATAATGTTTCGACCCTGCCTACTCTGGAAGACGAATGCGGACACCAATTAACATGATTTTAGCTTTAGCCGTCTAAGCTCGACCACGAATTACGTCCTTTATACCTTGTAAAGACCCAATTTCGAAAAATAATTTCTTATCGCTTGCCCATTTTAGAAAAGTTATATGGACCCCAATTTTCATGATTCTAGCTTTAACCATTTTTAGCCTTTTTTACCGAAAAAAGTATGATTTTCGAATATTCCCTACTTATTGGTTGCTTAATCTGGAAGTACAATATTGACAATTTTTGTGGTTTTAGCTTTAGTCGTTTGGTCCCGTTAGTGATCAGTCATATTTGTACATATAGAAATATGATTTAGCGTTTTTCCCCCTCATTTTAAGTTATTTTGATGATTGGACACTTTTTCTTCAGACTACAGACACTTGTCCTTGTCAACTATTTCTTATCAATCCATTAGAATCCCTTAAAAATTGGTCAAAATTGGAATTGGAGTAGAAATTAATATTGGAAACATAACATGCTAATTATTATGCAGACGCTGGGTTAATGTTTCTCAGAGATAATCTTAAGACTATTTACACTTATGTGGAGTCTTGCGATTTTCTTTCTTTTTTGAGTTATCAAAGAACTTACTCAGCAAGTGCAAACCCCTAACGCGTTAGCAGTTTCTGTGACTACCCATATATTCGATTCAGATTTCGCGTTCAAGCGTTTTTTTAGAATACTGTTGCTGACGGTTTCGTTTTGTTTTTTATTATCAAATATAACGGACAAAACAGTCATGTGCAGTGCACATTGTGCACTTGCTGAATCATTTCATTTGGTTGTGATTATTTTCATAGTCAAAGCAGTAGTCGAAGTCATTTGCTGTGCCATCATTACGAGTTGGATAATTTCTTCATTCTGTTACGAATTTCTACACAGCAATTTAAACCCTGCTTGAAATCCAGGAGTTAAACAAATTCTGATAGTCGTTCATAGGAAATACAAACAGTTTCGGCACCATCTCTCTTCTCGAAGCCAAGTACTTGCTCCATAGCTAATATCGGTGGATTGTTCACGAGTTATTTAGACAGGGTTTAATTTCATTCAAAAGGTGTTGCCGAAAATGCCGCCAGCTATCCAACTACGATATATGTATGTAATCAATAAACTGATTTGCTAATATAATTTTACCTTAACTTGGAATCTCCCCTCTGTTTGGACATTTCTTCCAAATCATTAACTACATGTCCTCTTTTGGGCTGCGGCGTAACATCATTATCTGTCATGTCCTCTTCAACGAAACCGTTAACAATTTTGGTCAAAACCAAACGATCTTTTTTAAAATTTGGTATAGGCACAGATTTATTGGGATCGGACGCTAAACCCATTTCACGGAAATTGGTACCGGGTTTCTTACGTTCCTCCCATAGCTTTTTGAGCACCGGGCTGTAGTAGAAATAAGAATCATTAGACTTTTAATACAAAGTTATCAATGTGTTGGCAACTCACTCCTTTATCTTCCCCGTAGAGGATCTGGTTTTATTTAAAGTTTTCCTATTAACATTGTAACGATAACGTTTTTGGCGGTGATTTTTGCGAATCCTCATTATGAAGAATTAAACTTTGTGTTTTATTAACAACAATTCCTCCGCTATAAAGAAAAACACCGAAACGCCACAAATGTTTACACCATCACACGTGGTATTTACGTCTGTAGGAGGAGAGAGCATAAATGTCAATTAACAAAATAACTCTCATTGACAACAGTGCTATCAATACGGCATTCACATGAGAATTGATTTTGACGATTTGGCTGGTTTACCTGTCCTAGGCAAATAATATTTTTGACACCGACGAAATTCAGAAGTTTTCTTAAATCCCTAAGAATTAATTGTTGTCTACATTAGTAAACAGAGCATAAAAATTAGATAAGCTAAACAAAATACACACACACGTTATGGGCGTCGTTATTATGTTGCAGCACATACAATTTGATGGGTTGTTTATGCTAGTATAAGGTTTGAATTCGGCACGAAATCTAGTGGGGAAACCTAAGCCGTTTACGACGATTGTGTGACGGAAAGTGTTTTTACTCGCCTCAAAGCTGACTACACGATGTTCAAATTTTTTAATAAATTCAAAACGAATTTGAATGAAATCTGTAGCTTTATTGAACTGACCGCTGAATTTTTATCGGTCGACGTGGAACTTAGTTATCCTGCATGTGCGTTTACGTGCTTGTGTGCATCTTTACAGAAGATTGTTATTTTATGCACCTAATAATATACATAGTTGCCTTTCTATGAGATTTCCACTCCAAAATATATATTTCGATTAAGTTCTTGAATAATGTATTAGATATCTGTTCGATTTGTATCCGTTATGCATCAAAAACTAGAAATGCTTGATTTATTTACCAGTCAAAACAAGTTTTTATACCTAAATTAAATCATGATATTTTTTTTAAATCTTCACTAAAAGGGAAGAGAAAAATTAAATACAAGTTTGCAAACGCATTGACAGTCATATATTGTTCACACAAACCACTCACACGTAACACAAATTTTTTGTAGAAATTTAAGCAAATTCACCACAGGTAGTGTTATAGCTTTCTGAGCGGTCTGTTAGTGTGTCATCCCCTTCAGTGAAATTGGCGTGGTTTTAAAATAATGCTAAGCTGAAAGTAAATGGGGTGACACACTAAAATACCAATTAAGCAGATTTAACGCTATTTGTGGCCAAACTTCGACAATTTTTCCATTTTTACATATATCGTTAAATCTGTCAAACTAGTCTGTTACTGTGTCATCCCCCTTAATTCGATTCTCTGCTGAAAAAACATGATGCAATTGACAACTAATGAAAAAATTTCGTTAGCGGGAGCAAGTTCGACAGTCTGATTCGATATTGTTTACGTTATATTTTTGTAAGCAAAAAGCATCTATTCATTCGAAATTCAGACTCATTTTTCTTTAGATCACTAAAGGTAGTTTTTGGATGCTGCAAAACTCGTGAATTATAAAACTATTTTGCTTTCGAACTAGTAAATGAAAAAAATTCCTACATTCAGCTGTGCAAATACTCCTTTAATATCGTTACCAATAGAAAACTGGCAGAAGATTGTAGCTGCTTAAATTTCGTAGAGTTACAAATTAGCGAAACGAATATTTCATTTAGCTGCGTACTAGCCATCAAGTTTGTGTACCGACATTGTTTTTGTTTTTTGTGAACCAGCTATAAGCGCTTTTTTCCCTATTAGCAAAAAATACTCTTAATAAAAATTATCGTTTTCCAACACTTTTAAAGTAGAGCTGTTGTGAATGATCGACCGGCTGTTTATTAAAAACATTTTCGCACTTTTGTTTAAACGCTGATTTTTCTTGATACAAGTTAATAAAAACTGATAATAATGCGCGATATTCAAATATTAGATCCCCGAAATCTTGTAAAGAATCGTGAAATCTTGTATCGGCTTATTATAAGGTAAGAAATTCGCCCGAACTTGTCAGCGAATATCATTTGTGGTCACTTTCCTTCCAGTCAACTAATGTACGATGGATTGGAGAAGTTTGCTATGGAGCTGTCCATGTTGGTTAAAGCCGACGAATGTACGCCTAGCGAACGTTTGCTGCATGTCATGATTGCGGGCATGCAAACATTGTCCGACAAGGAGCCAGCGCCCAAAGATGATGTGTTACCTTGCATAGATTTAGAATTCGAGCCGGATGCTGCAGCTATGGCCCCAGAACCGGCCTCCTATGAAACGGCATATGTGACCTCCCACAAGGCAGCATGTCGTGCGGGTGCATTTAGTCACGACGGCACTTTGGTGGCAACCGGAAGTGTAGATGCCAGTATTAAGATTTTAGATGTGGAGCGTATGTTGGCCAAATCGGCACCGGAGGAGATGGATGCAGGTCGCGAACAACAGGGCCATCCCGTTATACGTACTCTTTACGACCATACCGACGAAGTAGCCTTTCTGGAATTTCATCCTAAAGATCATATTTTAGCATCGGGTTCACGTGATGGCACAGTTAAGTTGTTCGATATTGCTAAGCCATCGGTTAAGAAGGCCCACAAAGTATTTACGGATTGTGAACCGGTAACATGTTTGGCATTCCACCCCTCAGGTGATTTTATGGCCATTGGTACTGAACATTCGTTGCTGAGAGTTTATGATGTGCAGACAAGTCAGTGTTTTGTAAGTGCTATAGCATCCCAGCATCACAGTGGCTGTATAACTTGCGTACGTTATGCTCCTACAGCGAAGCTCTATGCTACGGGCAGTGTAGATGGTTGTATTAAGATTTGGGATGGCGTAAGTGGAAGGTGTATTAACACAATACCAGAAGCTCATGGTGGTGCTGAGATTTTTTCAGTTCAATTTACCCGCAATGGAAAGGTTCGTCGGAGATTATGTTTAGATATGGAGAACATATGGAAATAATTTGTTTTTATGCATGTATTTTTCAGTATTTACTTTCATCGGGCAAAGACTCTTTGGTGTACCTTTGGGAATTATGTACTAGCCGCCCCATTCAAACATACACTGGTGCCGGCACTACGGGCAAACAGGAACACAACACTCAGGCTGTTTTTAACCACACCGAAGACTATGTCCTTTTCCCCGATGAAGCTACCACGTCGTTATGCTCTTGGAATTCTCGCAACAGCAGCCGTTTGAATCTGATGTCTTTGGGTCATAATGGTCCTGTACGCTTTATTACACATTCTCCAAATTCCCCGGCATTCTTAACGTGTTCCGATGATTTTCGTGCACGATTTTGGTATAGACGCACCACAAATCAGTAGATGGTCCAAAATTTCAATTATGTTAACTGGATAAATTAGTTTATAGGGATATTATATCTTTATTGTAGATGTAGTAATATGAAATACATGCTTCGATTTATGGTAAATTTGAATTAAATGGAATTGATATCGCAGAGATTTTAATTCCCTACTATTTTAAATTCGGTTGCCGAGCAAAAGATTTAGGAAAAGGAAATGGCGATCAAAAAATATTTATAAAATATTGCTGTGGCTGTCATAAAATGATGGCCATAATGATATTAAAGTTTGCGAGCAATCCATTGCCTTTTCTTACAATTATTCTGTAATATTTCATCGGATATTGTAATCGTACGCTCACTGCAGCCGGCCATTAGTGTCTCGTCAGAATACATTATCGTTTAAGTTTTTTTTCATTGTTCAGTTTTATGCTGAAATAAATTGTCTTTCACAAATGTCTTCATATATGAAACCAATAAGAAACACGCACGTATAAAGGCTGGTGTTGATGCTAAACGGAATTCCTTTCGGAAGCAAACAAAATTGGAAACATGATATTCATTAAAATTTACTTTTTAATTTGTCTCCTGTTGCTTTATCAACAGGAATTTGATATATAATGTATCATATGTCAAAAATTTCTGTACTAAACAGTTATCAGAACTTTGATTCCGTTTCGAGATATCAAACTTTCGGGAAAGGAAAGGATACCGCACGTATTATTTGGGTTGTGCTCGATATTTTTGCTGCGAATTTGTAACTCACATAAAACCAGTCAATTTTCCCAAACTTCTGTTGAGGCGGATTTTTCACTGGCTAAGTGGATGGATCCATAAGAAATTCCCAACTAAGCTTTCAGAGATTACCTCGAGTAAATATGTGTCGATGTGCTTGCTCTGGTGTTATCTTGATGAAACATAACTCCTCTCCCATTCAGATGGCCCAATTGTTAATAGTACAGAGCCGAGTTACAGCTAGGCCTTATGTGAACATCTCATAATAGATGATTTCCTGCCAATTCCACCAAACACACAGCAATACTTTCCTGAACGTTAATCCTGACTTGACCACTATTTGCAGCGGTTCACCTCAACTCGACCGTCTTCGCTCGATGTCTTAAGTGACTCAGTTTTCATTACCAGTCACCATCCGCTTCAGAAATGGGTTGATTTTATTGCGATTCAGCAGCGATTCGCAGAAGGAAATTCGACCCATGGGGTATGGATGGTTGCCACATTAACTCATGTGACATACATGCGTCTAGCATTTTTTTAATCAACCATATTTAGGTTGCTTCAAAATGGTTTTTTGTCTAATGTTCAGGTCCATCCAGGCCTGAGTTAATTACAAAATTGTCTGAGTTGTTTTTTTGGGTACGAAGTTTTATCATTCTAACGCCATCTAGCGTAACTCGTCGATAGCACTCATACAAAGCGATTTCCAAAATTCTTCTACTATATAAAATTGTGTACAATCCAATTTTAATACTGACTAAAGGAATCCATTCTAAAAGCATTCTTATACAAATGGAGAAGTGTGGTAAGCTGGACAAAATTCCCTTAACTATCGGCCTACGTATACTATTTTACAAGACGGCATCGGAATTTAATATGTGTATATATCGTACTCAAATTGTTTGGATTTATTGCACACAAATTGTTAGCAGGTGCTATTTCAAAATACGTCTTTCTGTCGAATTTTAACACATTTGTTCTCATTCAGAACATTTGAAGGAGTCAATTCCATTTTTAAAAAGTTATTTCTATTGCCAGTTTTAGAAAGAACATACACATTAATGAACGGTTTTCGCTAGTTTGTTAACAGTAGATTTAAATTAATTGGTGAGAGAGTGAAGAGAAACATACCACAGCCTGATTTTAATTACTTTCGTTTTGAATTTTTAAAGTGTATCATACCATAGTTACTATTTTCGAGTTTTTGCTTAAGAAATAGTAGAATCGTTAAATAAATTGCTTGACAATGTTTGTTTTATAGGCCTTAATTTGAAAAAAAATTCTTAAAATAAGACGTACCTTAATTTGTCATTTTATGGGTTAAGCAAGGTGTGGTGGGTTTGATGAGAAATTCACCACGTTCTAGTTTGTACTGTGTACGACCAAATTCTACACGTGGCACCGAAATTTGCAAGCTTTATCACTCTACGAGTAAAAAAAAACTGATTTGTTCCGTATAATTCTAATTGCTTTAATTTTTTTCGTCCCACAATATTTTGGAACTGGTCTAATGAATTGTAAAATAAAAACATTTGTGTATTATATACTATTTTAATTTATGAGATTAAAGTTGTCTGTAAAAAATGTGAGTAAATATTTTACCTGTCAACATTTCATTCAGCCAATTGAAACAGCAAAAAGACTGTAACGAAATTAAATAAATTTATTTTCACCCATTTTTTGTCACTGATAATAATAATTAGTTTAACACCAATTCTAATTCTCAGCTGATTCCTAGACAAATATAAAAAAGCTCACTGGTATTTTTGTTGCATAGTTATTAAGGTATTTTCATTTATTTAATATTTATAGTATTTTGCATAGTTAGATGCTAGAAAATTGTTATTAGAATTATTAACTATTTGAAAATGTATATCCTTCCGTTTTTTATAGTTTTTATATATTATATAATTGAGCGTATAATTGCATTAAGTAGTTGTGTGTTGTAAAGTTATTATAACTAATTATAAAATCTAGAAATTAATCTTAAAAATATGCATAGTTTAAAACAAAATAATTGCTTATAGATTTCTTCATTTTGTTTGTATTGCTTAAGTTGTGCTTTTTGAGTAACATTGTATTCACTAACTAATATAGAAATCTTGTCTATAATGTGAATACAAAGTATGACGTTTTTTTTAACACTGGAAGTTTATGTACGTGTTTTGTTGTTGTTTCACCTCATGGAATTTTGCAATTAAATATATTTTCTATATTCTTACGTTGATATGATTTTTGTTTTTTGCTAATATCCGATGTTATTATAAAATATAGTCTTGTAAATTGAAATCTTTTGATAGTTTCAAAATACTATTTTGAAATCGTCAAAAGATAATAAGATATGAGGGTGTAAGTTAAATTGCACACATTTTTAATATGTTCTGTCCTTATAATTAAAAACATAAATACATTTTGAGTATTTTTCATCTGTTTTCTCTCGATTCACTTATGTACAGCTACAATTTCTTAAATTTAAAGTTATGAATTTTTTAAAAAATAAAATCACAAAAACATTTGAAAAAAAAAAATTATTAGAAAATGATAATAGTTTAAAACCGATCGAAAGGAAATAATATTAGATAATTTACAATGGAAATATCAACATTTTAGGCACTTTTTATTTTATTTACTATCATTTATGAAAATTAAGTAGTACATATTTGCTGGAAAATCAGTTTAGGAAGATGGGTGATAATAAACAAACTTATAAAACCCCGAATAAAACAAATAAAAGGACGGAAAAACAAGAAAAAATAACATAAATATTTCATGAATTTAGAAAATAGTTATACTTCAATTATAATGCTAAAGAGCAAAAAATTTGAAATTTTAACTTTCTGAACATTAAAACACGGTAATGATTATGGCTTCTACATTAAATTTTGGTTTCCCTATAACAAAGCAAACATATTCTGCGCTGGAAGACAGGTGTTCATATTTTTATTCTAACCCTAGTGGGAAAATGTAATTGCATTTTGTCACTAGTAAATTGGGCAAAATTTTATGACGTTGCATGATCCATAAATTTTCTTTAAACAGTAAACATGAATAAGTATTAATCGCAGAGACAAACATTAGAAACATTGCAAGTTAGCATATGGCATCTTCGCTTTACTTTAACGTACTGCACGCAAGGCGTTATTGGAGATAATTTCAGTTTGATGATCTTAATTTTTCTATGCATGGAATAGGTGGCAGTCATTAATTATTTGGCTGCTGTTGACGTTAAAATGTTTCATTCTAATTTTGTTAAATAATGTATAATGTTGTTGTTATTTGTTGAAATTTTGAGTTCCCGCTTATTTGTATTAGTGTGGTGAGTTTTTCGAAAATTCACCACACCATAATTTCAGCAGTTTCCCAGAAAATTTTCATTTTAAAAGCAGGTAAATTCAATTTTGATACCTTTTGAACTCGGTTCTACTGTTTTGAGTGCTTAAAACGTTCAAAGAGGCTCTGATCTATAAGACTCCATTGTATTTGTACATAATTGATATGCTTTGATATTTTAGCATACTTACCATGGTGTGGTGAGTTTTGTTCAAAATTCACCACACCATGAAACAGTATTTTTTTAAATTCTTACCCTATAATCAGAACTGAAGGTGCTCAAAAGTTTGAAATTCCGTTTGAAAATCATAGGAAATTATTATACCTTTATGTAGTAATCAGAGATATGAAAGTTACTTGCTCACTTTATGGACCCATATCGTTACTTAACTTTGTTATATTTTTGAAAATGTTGATATCTGCGTACCTCAAAACAATACTGTACTGGCTTTTGTTTTCAAACCTAAACAACAAAAATTAAGTCATAAAACTAATTATTTACTAGAAATAACTTAATGTACATACGTTGGAACGTAAACGTATGTAGGCATATTTTTTTTAGGAAAATTGGACGGATTTTAAATATCAAACTTATTTACTATAAATAATCCAAATAGTTTTATTTGAAGCTTAACTCAAGGATATATAATTTCAAAACTTAAGTAGTTATTGTGCAAAAGTATTTTCAGTTTTGTCTCTTTAATTGTGAAATATCAAGTCTTTTGAAGTATTAACATTACCTCTCTCTATCTTTTCTTCGTTTAGAAATATTACGGTTTGAATCAACCACTATTAGTTTATTTTACCTCCTCAAGCCTTTGTGCGTTAGTCGTTGTTGCTTGTGCGGCGGATTTCAACAAGGACAAAGAATCGGCTAGCGAAACAGTGGTACCCGGTGGTAATTGATGAGTTTGTGACGGTGGCGGTAGTGGTGGCGAGGGAGACGGTGAGATTACGATTTCATTTTTAATTTCAATGTCTGTGGGGAATTTCAGTAATTGTTCCGAATTTTCCTTGGAACAGTCAGCTTGTTGTTGCGAGAGATTTAATCCCTCGTCAGCATTGTCGCCACTGTTGTTGTTAATCATAATGCTTAAAGCCGGATTACTGGATTGCAGTTGGCTTAACAGCGGCTGGGCCGCATTAGCCGATGGTGATGTATTTGTGGAATTGTTGGGAAAAGTGGCTTGGATTTCTCCAGCAGCCGCCGCCGATATTAGATAATTTAGGGGATTGAAATTTTGAATATCCTTGGCCACAAATGATTCATGAGTCATTTTCATGTGATTCTTCATTTTATCGGGCCTCGAAAATTCCTTACCACAGAGAGGGCAGGGGAACACTTTTCGATGTTTGCCCTCGTGATAAAGGAAAGCATGGCGCTGGAAGCTGTATTTGTTCTTGAAAGTCTTTTGCATATTTTCCTTGGCACATTCGGTACACTGGTAGACGCCCTCAGTAATGCTGGCGTAACGGAATAAGTCCAAACCTCGTACAGACATTTCCGTCAACTGTTCTGCTTGATCGTCTATAGAAGACTGAGCCTTACGCCGAACACGGCGACGTTGTATGGGCTTGGTCGATGAATTCCGGCGTGGTGTGGTTGCTGATTGGTTGGAGGAGACCGTTGCGTTGTTATCAGCATTGTCGTTATTTCCACTTTGGGTGCCGCAAGTTTCATTACCGGTGCTGTAATCTAACCCAGCATTCTCATCGGCCAATGTTAACATTTCCGGGTCCGATTTGTCACTCTGATCCATCAGCAAGTCTAAATTATTCTCATCCTCCCTCATGATTATAGCGTTTTGATGTTGCTGAAAAAAATCGCCCGACGATTTCAAGATGGGGTTAGCTGCCATATGTAACAAAAACTGATGATGTAAATTGTTTGCCGTAGGCGGTTGAATATTATTTTGAGCTTGGCGTTCGGCTACATTAGCCAGTGATTGTAGGGCTGAACAAGCTTCCTGGGTATCCATATGGCTGTCCGGGTTAATGACATTCTGCGCAGTCTGTTGGGTTAGTGTGGTGGTCGTGTTATTCACATTGGCCAATGTGACATCAATAAGATCCTTTAAGCCCGCACGCAATTGTTGTTTTAATAGCGAATTAGGGTTTCCTGAAGTTGACGAAGACGTAAGGCTGATCAAGGACTGATGCTGTTCCGATTGGTGCTGTGACTGGGATTGCAACTGATGTGATGTCTGTTGTAGGTCGGTGGTTTGATTATCCGAGTTTTGTAGATTGGATTTGACTCTCAAACCCAGCACCGTAGGCAAGTGAACATTAAGTGTTTCATTGAACTCGATGGCTTGAGATTTAGGTGGCTGTTGTTGTTGTGGTTGATTTGATGAAGTTGTTGTTGTTGAAACTACAGTATTTTGTGGCACTAAGGTTATCATATTCGCTGTGTTCGCTGCAATGGCAATACTTGTGGCAACAGCCGGCATTGTTGTCGTAGCGATGTTTGCTGACGTTGGTTTGCTGAGCCCGAAAAGTCTTTGTGATAATTCAGGACTGCTGGTGATTAAGTGTACTGAAAAGAGACACCAAATAAAAAGGTTTATTTTAGACGGGAATTTAACAAAAATTAAACTTTTTTTGAATATAGACATTAGTTCTAGATACCTGTAATGTATCGGAACTCCACCCCACTTGTGGAAGAAATAGCCATAGCAATATTTTGACACTTTTAAAGGATTTCTTATAAAAATAAAAGAACTTCGCTTTATTTTGAACATAACAAATATTGCTTTTCTTAATAATTTCCTTGCCGATGTGTAATATTGTAAATTACCATTATTCAATAAATAATTCAGATTGAATATATGGAATATTAAAGCCTTGCTGCGTACAAGAAAATGTGTAAATACTTCGTACTTACTTCAGTACAAAATTCCTTTTCACTCAAAAATGTTTATGTTTACCATCACTACATTCGCAGTGACAGAGTCTACACACAATTGCAGTGAGACAGCGTACAAACTTTAGCCAGTAATGCCCATTATATTTTACTGTGATAGTTTCTGTAATGTTGCAACACTTAATTGAGTGAAAAGATGCTGAACTGTTGTCCCAAAGCTTTATTGATCGTCCGATATTGAGTTGTTTTCTGTGGTCATAGGTTGAAGTGAATGTCAACTTAAAATAAAGAATTCAATTGTGTTTCGAATTGCAGAAGTGAAAAATATACTTGTTTTTTATTGAAGTGAAAATTGTATTTCTGGAAGTGATAATTGGCGTAAATTTTTTTAACATCAACTTTAAATTGGTGATGTTCTGCATACTGAAAAGTCTGTCTCTTTTCTCGTAAAATTCAAGTTCTCTGCCTAAAATTGTATCAGGTAAATTAAATGGTTATTAAAAGGTGATAAATATTTAGTGGCTAACGACCATTTCATTATCAGATCTTAGGGTCATCCGCAAAATTATACAAAAGAGAAGTTAATTCCTTGGTCGGAATTAGTGGCCTTATTTGGAATTGGCAAGGGAAAAATTGAGACCAAAAGCCATTTTGTGGGATTAAACCAAAAGTGTAGCCTATTTTTTTTTTACTCGCAACAAGCCAGATCTCGCTCTGTCAAGGATCATATTTATCCCATACAACAGCATCATAACCAAGAAAATACTTCCAACTTTAATCAACTTTTGAGGAAATCAACATCAAATTTCTGCAATAGCAAATTTTTGCAATATCCAATTTTTGCATCACCAAATTTTTGCAAAATCATATGAAATTTCAAAATTATTTCTTTATGGTTTTCATTCCTAAACAACTATATCAGTCTAAATAATTTCAATTCCATGCTTACCTAAAAAAAAATCAATGTCTTAAAAGTATTAATTTCTTTTGCTCTGTATTAAAATTATGAACTCAATATGCAAAATCAACTAAGAATATTAAATAACATACACTTTCACATTTAAAAGAAAAAAAAAACCCTAATTAACTTCAAATTACATTAATTTTCCAAAGAATTAAAATTCGAATCACAACCTAACTATGCCTAAAGTAGACATTTAGAGCACTTTTTTACGTTGTGTTTCGAATTAAAAAAAAAAATATCAGACTTGAAAACCCTTATTTGTATCTTATCAAATCATTAAACATAAATATCTATAAACTTCATCGAACCTCGCAGAAAGGCCTTTCAGCAACGTTGGGCGCCATATTTTTGCAATGAATTGTGTTAGAGGGCCAAATTCGTAAAGTTTGGGATTTGAAAATGGGTTTAGTTTACCGACTAAAAATTTCAAAGATGAATGTGGCCTACGAAGTACTTACACATTTCCTTGTACGCAGCAAGACTTTAGTATTCCATATATTCAATCTGAATTATTTATTGAATAGCGGTAATTTACGATATTACAGATGTTAGCATTTTTGTACTTAACATGATGTGAGGAGTTGTTAGATATCCTCCACTTCACACTCTTAACAGCATTGCTTATGTAAACAAATTATTAAAATTTATTTTTATACCCACCATCATATAAGGGTAATAATAATAAATATATCATACTAAGTTTTTCATTCCGTTTGTACAGATTGCACCGAAAATCTTCTTCTTCAGATGTGTGAGAAATCCAGCAGAAATCTAACGTTGATACCCATTTAATGAAAGTTTTAAAAAATTGTTATTATTAAAAAAATATTAAATTCTTCAGATTTGTGAGGAATCTAGCAGAAATCCAACTTTGATATCCATTTAATGAACATATTAAAAAATTAATTATTTCAAGGGAAATGACTAAAAATTTTTGTTAAATAAATTATTTACCTTTTAAAAGAAAACAAAAATTACACTGAATAGTGTTTATTTAAATTCATTGGCACATTAAACTATAATATAAATTCAGGTAACAATTTTCAATAGATTGGATCTATCTAGTATGATCCCCGCTTTATTGAGTAGAAATTATGTTACTTTTACTATGATCTACGTTCAGTAGTTAGTTTTATTTGAAACTCACCTCATCACAATCTAGTCTTATTTAAGTAGTTTCCTTCCATTAACAAATTAAGAATGTATTCGTAACTTAAAAAAAAGTTATTTTTTTAGTTGTTTACCTTACTGGCTTGGTTTAGTTTGATAAAATTGAAAATTCTTCAGAAGAAAAGTGGAAAATTGGTTAAATCAAATGAATGCATACATATTAACTACATATTAATATATGATTACACGCTTTTGTACAGCAAAATTTCCAAATTTGTAAGTGCTACAAAGATTTGTTTAAGAATACAAAAAATTACATAGAAAGACAATTGGTCCAAATTTGCTGCTACGGAAAGGTATGGTAGAAAACTGTCACTAAGCAGTCAAGTCAATAGATTGGATCTATCTAGTATGATTTCTGCTTTATTGAGCGCAAATTATGTGATATTTACAATAAACGAGGTGTGGTGAGTTTTATTTGAAATTCACCACACCTCAATTTTATCTTATTTAACTAGTTTTCACTCAATAAATAATGAAAAACATATCCCCTGTTGGAAAATTTACATTTCTACAAAATAAAATGGGAACAAATTTAGGTACAATACATTTTTCCCCCCAATTTTACTGAAGTAAAAAAAAAACATTTTTTTAACACAAAAAAAAAAAAAAAAAAAAATTCAAATCAATATGCAATCATGAAACAATTTATTTTTTCACTTACTGAAGATTCTTCTTGGAAGAATGAAAAGTACATACATGTATGGGAAGGTTAAATTTAATTTTTACCTAAGCTTTTGCGAATTTAATGATTTTTTGTTTTTTATTATTTTCAGTCAGCACCTTATTTTAATTCTGCGGCCTATAAAGAATTTACAACAATCTTCTTCATGTTGATTGATTCATCCTTTTAACTGAAATTTGTCAATGTAACTCTAAATGATTCTAATGTGGAAGAATGATAGATATATGATTTAAAGAAAATCTGTGTTTTGTGATAAGTTTTCCAATAGAAATGTTAGCTTCAACCCTGGAAATTTTGTATTATTTGTAGGGAATTCATCACATCATTATTTTTATGTTTTATAGGATTTTTATACAAACGAAACAAACAAGACTTCCATATTTTCGTTGCAGATATCTAAATTTATTAATCACTTCTGGTTAGATTTTCGATTTTATTAGACATCAACAGTTCTTACTAATATTGCATAATTGCATATAATTGGGCGTAAGGCTTGAAATTACAAGCCAAATAAATAAATAAAAAAAAAAAATATATTTTTCCAGACTTTCTTTAAGTTACTTACAAAATATTACCGGTTAAAAATTTAAAAGGAATTTTTAGTGGTCTATTAAGTGTTCAAAAATTACATCAATTTATTATTAAAATTATAAAAATACCTAGGATTTGGATGAAGTTTAACGCCAGATCAGAAATAATTTTGTTTTCTAGTTGCATGTTAAAGTCGTATCTTTAAATTAGGTACTAAGTTCTTTTCATGAGGAAAATGTTTCACGAGAGATTGTAGTTTTTGTTCACTTGATAGGCCACTAAAAATTCCTTTTAACTTTGTAGTGGGCTGTAATTTGTAAGTAACTTAAATAAAATCTTTAGAAGTATTGGTGAGAATTATTGATATCAAATCGAGTCGAAAATAAGATCAGGAATGATTAATAAATTTAGACATTTACAACGAAAATATGGAAGTCTTCGTCTTTTGCGTTCCTATAAAAAAAGGTGTTCTAAAACATTAAAATAGTGGCGTGATGAATACGTCATAAAACTCTCCACGCCGTATAAATAATAAAAAAAAATTACAAATAACGTTGAAATTAAAATTTCTATTGGAAACACTATCACAAAATTCACCCATTATTTTTTCTTTCATTTTTCATATAAAAAATGTTGCTGTTACTTAGAAAAATTTCAGCAAAAAGGGTGAACAATTTTAACGCCTCAGATGACTTAATCAGTATGAAGGATATCGTTGTAGACTTTCCATACGTCTGGTAGGAAATTTAGCTTCAAATTTCACTACCATTTTTTTTTTAATTTAAAATTTAATTCACCGCGAAAAATCAGCGTAGTATCAGTTTTTATACAAGAAAAAAGTTTGTAAATAATATCGGAAGAAACTGTTAAAATCTCGTTAATCTGCTGAAACCTTTAATAGAAAAAAAAAAAAATAAAATAATAAACAAGTTATGCATTTTGTGTGTGTTGATTGTTTAATTTTTGTTGTATTTCTCTTTTTAATAATAAATTTAATTGATTTATTTAAATTATGCATTTTGTAATAATAAGAGTTTTTGTTGTTTGTTTTAATGCTGTACATAAAAATTAATTTAATAAAAAAAAATTATACAATGGTAATAAAAATTAATAATAATTAACATTACTAAATAATGATAAAACACATTAACCATATTGCTGTGGGAGGGAGGGCTAACTTTTTTTCCATCTTATTGGGAGGGTGTTGTTGGCATTAGTTGAATGATTGTTGTTGTATTGTATTTCATAAATTTTTTGTTTTTATTTTTTTTTTCTCTTCCTCTTCATTTAATTAATTATGGGGTAATTTATAAAAACAAAACTTCTTTGGCGATTTATTAAGCCTCCGATTTATATATTTTTCTTTTGCAAAAAAAATTATATAAATTAAAAAAAAAAAAATAAAATAAAAAAACAAATGTTATATTACAAGAGAACAAATGCAAAAAAGAAAGAAAAACAAATAAATAGAAAATTTGTTGAAGCAAAAAGTTGAAGTGTTGAACAAGTTGCTTGACTTTTCAATACGAATAAAAATGTTTTTAATATGTTTGAACAGAAATTGATATTAACGGTATATGTTAAAAAAAAAACTTAAAAAAAATGTGTTTGTGTATGTATTACAGCATGTAAATAATGTTTTCTTTCTTTTTGTTAAAGTTAAAGAGATTTAGCTTCATTTGAAGGCAACAAGGTAGATTCTCGTACATATCAATGTATGTAGGAATATGTATATTTTCTTCCGATTTTAACTAAGTTATGGTTTTTCTTGTTTTTCCTTTTTTTTAATATAAAAAGTATGTATATTAGACTTAATTTAAGATAAAAATGTGTGAAAAATTTAACTAATTTTTTTGTTTTGTTTATGCATAAAGTAATAGTTGTGGATTTTTAGTTGATTTTTGTTTTCAATTGAACATTGTGTTGCTGTGTTAATAAGGCATTCTATGGTGAATTTCATTAGTTGTTGATTTTTTGTTTTGTTTTGTTTTTTCAAATAAAGGCCAAAGTGTGTGTTTTTCACAGAGGGGTGGGTGATTGTCGATATGAATCAAGACTTCATAAAAAATATATGAAAATTATTTTTATTTCATTTCTTTTAATTATAAATTATAAATATTTATAGTAAAAAGAGGAGTGCTTTAATTAAAATTAAATTATGAACTAAATATGTAAATAAAAAGAATTAATTGCACACAAACTTACTAAGAACAAAAGGGGGAGAGAAGGCGTTGTGGTAGTATTTTTTTTTTCTCATAATACCTTGAATCTAAACCGAAACGACCACAAATTATCTTTAACGAAATTTAGCAGTTTCAAGGCTTTCGTTTACATTTTTTTGTATATGTTTTTTTTTGTCTAATTTTGCATTAGTTTCGTGTATTTTTTTATTGAAAACTAAAAAACGAAAAAACAAAGTATTTAAGTCTATAGGTATTGAAATATTAGACTTGCAATTTTTGAAAATTGAAAAAAAAAAACAAAAAATGATAAAAGTATTTTAAATAAGAAAACTAAAAACAAACTTTATAACTGTTTTTTTTTTTTTTTTTTTTGAAAAAAATATAACAAAAGAAAAATAATAATAGAGTAAAAAAAAATTAAAAATTTTTCCCAGAAAAATAATCATTATTTTTTTCAAGTTTCTTTTACAAAGAAAACTTTTGACCGGATTGGATGAAACTGTTGCAGAAATATAATTTTAATTATATTTTAATAGAAATTAAGAGATATTTATATATATATATATATATACATATATATATAAAGAATTGTTATATAAATTAAATTACATTTATGTGAGAAACATTATGCGAAAATTAAATAAACGTTTTCTTTTTATGATTTTGGAATATTTTGGAAGTCTTTGCTGTGGTCTACCGTCAACGACTTTTTTATAACACTTTAAAACTGTAAAATTGTTAAAATAAGTTTTTTCTTGGTTGTTTCCATAATTTACACAACTTCCTTAGTTTACATTATTAACGTGTTTAGTATTTGTCTAAGTATCTTATAAAAAAGATGGGTAGGAGTTGGGGCGTTTCACTATTTTCATAAAAAGCCAAAACCTTTTCTTAAACCATGACCTAAAAGAGTACGCGCTACGTTTTTCATTGCGCCACTGCTGCTGTGGCCGTTGTTGTCGTCAACGCTCCAGGCGGCGAACTAACCGACGATGACGCCGACGATGAACCTCCCGCAGGTGTTGATGTGTTCAACGTTAAGCCCGTCATGCTGCCACCGGCCGATTGATTCGAAGTTTGAGCATTCAAATCGGGCGGCGTGGGAGTGGAGGCTGCGCTCGCATTTTGCGAACCGGACGCAGACATTTGGCCGGTCATTCCGATTGGCGTGCCGCCAGCTGCCGCTGCGGCCAAGGCAGATGAGGGATTTTCAATTTTATGTATGATCTTAACGTGGGCGGTCATATTGTCTTTTCGCGTAAACTCCTTGAAACAGAAAGGACAGGGATACACTTTGACGTTGCGTTTATGGGAGGTTACATAGTGGCGACAGAAATTGCTAATGTGTGTGTAGACACGAGAGCAGACTTTGCAGCGATAGGTATGTTCACCTTCTTTGGTACAGTAGTCACGGACCGAACCTTCGGATTCGCCATCAATAATGCTATTACACGATGTATTCAATTTGGTTTTCGGAGGTGGTGAATTGATATTTAGGCTGCCAGTGCTGCCACTGAGGGCCGTTTTTAATTTAGCGGCTTGGGCTACAGCCTGGGCGGAATTCATAAAGTTGCCGGATAGGAGGTCCATGTAGTCTGCACTTGTGAAGGGCTAAAAATCAAGTAATATGAGGTTTAGTAATGTTTGCCGTAAAAAAAAAAAAAAAACAAAACATGTCCACATTCATGAGTTTTGTGTACTACAACTTACCTTGTTATCAGATCCAACACCATTTTGCTTCAACTTCACACGTTTATTAATCTTCGGCTTTATGGGCTTAACGATCGGTGCCAATTTCGGTATGCTAACCATTGAATTTAACAGAGTTACCGTACCTGGCATTGGCCCCGTGCCCACAACAGCCGACATTTTCATGTTACCGGCAGCCGCTGCAGCAGCCTCCACCAATTGTTGTTGTTGCTGCTGATGCTTTTGCTGGGCAGCCAAGAGGAATGCTTGTTGACGGGCCTGTTGTGACATATTCGCAACATTATCGTGTGATGGTGAATTGTTAGCATTTGGATCAAATTTAAATTCCACAGGTTCATCGTATTCGTCCAGCATCAACTGTGGTTCCATATACGAAGTATCCATTTGATCGTCATTGTCACTGTCGTTGCCGTCTAGAAAAGGTTGAAGAGAACCTCGTATGAAAACAATGTTCTGTGTGGTGAGTAAAAGTATAATGCGTCTTTTGCCAGAAAAAAAATTTAAAAAAAATCACAACAAATTGGACGAAAAAAGAAAGTATATTGTCATAGGGGTTTCCCTATGATCATTAACAACAATTGGAACAAAATTGTGCCTAAATTTGGATCGGAAAAGCTATAGGGATTTCAAGCCATTTTAACCATACTACGTATGTTTCTATGGTTTCTTTGATCTTTTTGGTTATTCAGAAATACTTAAAAACTAAAAAAGAAATGTTTAGTTATAAATTTTGTTTTCATTTTTGGATGTTATTTTTTTATCCTTTTTTTGGTTTTAAATAAGCGAAATTTTGGTTTAAAGATTTTCGAAAATGGTATTTGGATTTAGATATAAAAACAACGTTTTAACGATTTTCACGTCGGCCATAAATCCCTAAAAGCTCATACCGATTTTTTTTTTATTTCAAATTTTTAATTTATGAACAATTTAAAGAAATCTTTCTTAATTTTCGTTATTCTTTGCAATTTCTGTTTAATTTTTTTCCTTCAACAGGGCATCATACGTTTCGAAAAAAATTTGAACTCACCTGCCGACGTTAAACGTATGTTTTACCGAAATTCGAAAATCACTAAACACGAATTATAAAAAAGAAAAACACTTTTGGGCACATAAAATTAAAAACGACAATTTGAAACTCTCATCGGAGAGCTCCTTCGTTGCGTTACGTAAATCCCTTTATTATTAGCTTTTCCGATACAGATTTTGACGCGTCTTTTTCATTCGTCTCAAATCTGTGATAAAGTCTAACACGTATAGAATTGTTAGATTTGGGTGCATTTTTCTACTTGGAATAATGAATGAGATTTTTGTTTGTTTGTTTACATGACTGAAGCCACACTGTGTTGAGGCCTTTTTTCATGAAATGCAGGTGAATTTTTTTTCGTAAGTTCTAAATATTTTTGATTGCAAAGTAATGATGTGTGATTGCAAATAGTAGAATGTAATATGAGAAAAGTGACGTAAGAAGGAAAAACTATCTGAAGCTGGACTTACCGGAAGTGCTGTTATCATCTTGTTGCTGCTGATTGCGATCCTTATTAATTTTCGATTTCTTGGTGGGTGAAATAGATTCGCGACTTTCCTACAAAAATGTAAAAGGAAAGGTACTAATTTAAACCGACATTTGTGGTAAGCTTATTAAAAATTATATTTGATATATGGAAAAAATATACAAAAACCTCTAATTTTTAAGAAATATAATTTTTCGATCTGCTTTTAACATATAGGAAACTCTCTTACTCTTTGAGCAAAGTATATTTCGATCTCTCTTTAAAAAAATATGAGAATTGATATTACCTTAATTTGCTTAGGTATTTCAATTTTACATAAACTTATTAAATACAAGCAGGTCGGTAGCAAATTCATGTTGTAAAAACGTAAATTTAAGTAAATTTTCCCTAGATCGAAATAAACGTGATTCTGTAAACATATTTTTCTTCCACTTTCGAATTGTCTTTCAAGAAAAAAATATTAGACGACATACAGTATATAGGTATATTGACGGTAAGCCAACTCTTGGTATTTAAATTCGATATATTCAGTAATAATAATTCGAATTATTTTATCATCTTATTCAGTACTAATTGAAATTAGTTAAGGGTAAGGATTTTGCAAGCATTTAATTTAAGATTTTCTAGTCTCTCATTCAAGTTTATTTGCATTAATATTATCGCTTGACTGATGAACTTTTCATATAGCAAGTTTCCTTAGACACAGTTTCTTTAGACACTTTTCATGTAGAAACTAAGTGTCTGCTTAGGCAGATTTCATATGGAGAAATGTCTGCTTAGACAGTTTTCATATGGAAAATGTATTTTCCATAAGAATTTAGACATTTAGACAACTTTCATATGGAAAAGTGCCTCCTGAGACACATTTCATATGGAAAAGTGTCTTCTTAGACACATTTCATATAGGAAAGTGTCTTCTTAGACACATTTCGTATAGAAAAGTGTTTGCTTAGACAAATTCCATATAGAAAAGTGTTCGATTAGACACATTTTTTATAGAAAAAGTGTCTCCTTAGACACTTTTCATATGGAAAAGTGTCTCCTTAGACACATAGAAAGGTGTCTCCTCAGATACATTTCATATAGGAAAGTTTCTCCTTAGACACAATTCATATAAAAAAAGTGTCTCCTTAGACACATTTCATATGGAAAGGTGTCTTTTTAGACACATTTCATATGGAAAAGTGTCTCCTTAGACGGAATTCATATAGAAAATGTCTCCTTAGACACATTTCATGTAGAAAAGTATTTCCTTAGACACTTTTCATATGGAAAAGTGTCTACTCAGACACTTTTCATATGGAAAGTGTCTCCTTAGACACTTTTCATATGGAAAGTGTCTCCTTAGGCACTTTTCATATGGGAAAGTGTCTCCTTAGACACTTTTCATGTGGAAAAGTGCCTCCTGAGACACATTTCATATGGAAAAGTGTCTTCTTAGACACATTTCATATAGGAAAGTGTCTCCTTAGACACATTTCATATTGAAAAGTGTCTTTTTAGATACATTTCATATAGTTTATATAGTTTAAGTTTATCGTTAGTATAGAAAAGTTTTTACTTAGACACATTTCATGTGGAAAAGTGTCTCCTTAGGCACATAGAAAGGTGTCTCCTTAGACACATTTCATATTAAAAAGTGTCTCATTAGGCACTACATATATTTTCATGTAGAAAAATGTTAGCTTAAACACTTTGCATGTAGAAAAATAGTTCCTGTTCATTAGCTAGCATTCATACAAACTATTGAATTATTTAACATGCTAATGTCGCAGGCTTGGTGAATATTGTCCTTCTAACATTATTTCAGAAATACTTACTGTGCAGCAGCATACTATTTCTTTTGAATTATTTTCAAGTTCTTAATGGAATAATTTTGTTATAAATACAAAAAATGGAAACAAAGCAGATCTGTTACTCGTAAACGCTAAAATATGTTGAAGTACTCGGCTAAGTATTTCTCTAGTGTGGTTAGCATAGCGTTTCCAAAAAAAGTTTATAAGTTCTCCCTGTTTGAAGCTAATAACAATACAACAAAGCCATAATTCCACAGATTGGAATTAGTTTTTATCGAACATAGGATAGGAAGTTTCAGTATTTATTTTCAATTTCTATTGATAGATTCAGTATATGGTAGCGAGAATTCTTATTGGATGTTAGCAAATATTGTATTTTAATTGATTGAATAGTTGGATAATGCACGGGAAACTATGGCAATAAAGTATGACAATTCTAATTAAAATCCATTTCTCATATACTGAGACAATCCTCATCCATTAGGATAGGACTTCATTTTAATTTTGTAGTTTAACGTTTCTACTTTCAATTTGAATTTTGCTTCTAATAAGTTTTTGATCTTTTCGCTTGCTCCTTATGTGACTAAAGTGTTAATTAACTTGAAATTAAACCGTCAAAGTGTATATTGTTTCTATTGTTTGCTCTAGAATATATATTCGAAACCAACAAGTTAATAATTGCTCTGAATTCCTCATAACCTAACTAGCCATAAACGGTGGCCAAAACTAATTTTCCCAATGCTATTAACAATAGCTATTTGTTTTTAAATTTTCCAGTACTTACATTCAGATCATCATTATTGCCGGAATCCCTTTGATTATCATCGGATGCATCTTCGTTTCCCGAAAACGAATCATTGCACATTTTGCCATCGCCCACCTCACCATCGAACTCATCGTAATCCCCATCATCACTACCCGACAGCTTACGCGGCCTGCCACGTTTACGCTTTGGCATCGAAGCCAATGCTGAACTGAGTAGTGATTGTTGCTGATGTTGCTGCTGCTGCTGTTGTTGCTGTAGAGCGGCAGACATTTGGGGGCCGTTGTTGCTTGTACTGCCACCACCACCGCCACCCTGGTGGGATTTATGACGCTGCTGTTGCACCACATACGGCTGAATGCGTTGCAATTGCGGTGGCTGAGGTGCAGGTTCTGTATTTGAGGGTTTGTCATCGTTGACTTCGGTGAGACCCTTTATGCGGAGACTTTCGGCTACACGTAGGAAAGCGGTGAGACGTTCTTGATCGACAGAAACCTCACCGCGATACATGAAATCCAGTAGGGATTTCATATCAGCGTAGGGGACATCTTTTAAAATGACGATGGGATGCTTTTCCGGGTGATTGATGAATAAAGCATTAAAGTAGGGACTGCAGGCGGAAAGGACCATCTGCAAGGAAGGCAGAGAGAGAAAATATAACAATTTAAGAATCGTCTGTGATATTAGATATCGATGTAGAAACTTTGCTATTTACTTTGTGTGCTTTGAGATATTGACCGTCCACGGCCAATGTAACATCCGTGAATGTCTCTGCATGAAGTAACTGATCAAAGACGGATAGTAAATTACTCTGATGGTTATTCCACCGTAAACAAAACCGCTGTGAAGCCATCTTCATTGGAAAGCCGTTGTAATTGTTGACGTTTTGATTGTAAAACAGGAAATGTTGGGTAGACGAATAAAAAGGATCAAATCTTCCACCTTTCTCTTTTTTTTGTAAAATAATCAGCTGCTTTTGTTAGATATCATTCAAGTGTGTAAAAATTTCTTCCAGTTCTATAACATATTTTTCAAAAGCTCCTGCAATGAGAATAAAGGAACAAAACAGGAAAGGTCTTATTAGAAAGGAATTTTTACATCAAGTAGGTATTGTAGAAAAATCAACAGAACACATACAGATATAGGTGTGTGTAGACATGCTAATATAAAGACTTCAAAATTGAATGATTCTCAACATTTGCTCAAGAAATTCCTTGATGCGTAGCTAAATTTAGCCTATTTGCCTATCATAGGCGCGGCCATAACTAAAGTCTCTGCGTTCACCTTTTCTCTTCGATAAAAATAAAACAAATGAATATGTAAAAAAAATCGGAAAATCGGAAATCCAACAACACAAAAACCTAGTGAAATTGCTTGTGATTCGACTTTCACGGATGCTTTTCTTAAACCAAAATTTTTCCGATAAACAAAACAATTTCGTCGAATCGAATAGCGATATATAAGCAAAGAACATTGTGTTCATTTTCAGTTTCCCCAAAACTAAAAATAGACAAAGGATCATGGTGGTGTGGTACCAAAAGCAACCAGTCAGCCACCAGCACAGAGAACAGCAAATTTACACAACTGATGAAGAAGAAATTCTGGCTGTGGCTGTGGCTGCCGGCGATGCCGACGATGATAAAAGCAGAAACAACATAAAACAGTACCACAATTCAGATTTCTCACATCCACACAACACGAGGAGGAGCTGAGGAATCAAAATGAAAACAACAACAATAGCAACGATCTCAAACGAAATGAAAAACTTAGCACGATACATTGGTTGAAGGAGAAGCAACAGAAAAAATTCAAATCGGAAGGCACCACAAAACCACAGAACACCATAGAAAAAAGCGAATTTTTTAGCTTCACAAGGAAGTGGTACAAATGTCGTGGCATCCCAATGAGCGAGGGGAGAGCAGGCGATGACCGAATGAGGGAATAGCAAAAGCGTTTTTTTTTTTCGTACTAAAACCACAGGACGACACGTCATTAACGCGCACATGCATACACAAGAAAGCAAAGAGAACATCTAATAGAATACATGAACTAGGGGAATACGCATTCGCAAAGAGTAAAATTCTAAGAGAAAGCCACAAGGAGTGCAGTAGTCGGGCTAGGCAAATATCACGCAAATAAAGTTTGAAAAGATAATACTTCAGTTAAAAACAGAATTAATGGACACTACAGTGTGAATATTTTTAAGAAATTGTAATATTAGAAACATTCGAAGATACTTTTCTTTTTGACATTTTAACATCACACAAATATAATTTCTAAGAAAAAGAAATTTTGGAAATTTTTAACCAAATTCAAAGATAGAAAAATTGACAATTTTTTGCATTTATGCCTTTCTATAGAAATTCGATTCTTCCACCAATTTTTTTTTTTGACAAATAATCAACATATAATATAATTTCAAAAATTACTAAGGTAAATTAAAAACGCTTATTACAAACACCAACATAAATTTTTGGCATAATATAATATTTGAAATGCGAATGTGGAAAATTCAATAGAAAACGAAATGTTCGAAAATTTCGAACTTATTCGAAGGTAGAAAAGAACATGTTTTTATAGGTCCTTATAGAATTTCAATAAAAAAATAGACTTTTGAACATTTTAATACCACATGAATATAATTTCTAAGAAAGGGCAATGTTCGGTCCAAAGATAGAAACATTTGCAATTTTCTGCATTTACGCCTTTCTATAAAACCTCTATTCTTCTACTAACTGTTACTGATAAATATAAATTAATATAATCTAATTCCGAAAATTACTAATTAAAATTTCAAACGCTTATTATTAGCAAGTAAAGAACAATAACATAAACTTTTATATAATATAATATTTGAAATGCGAAAGGAAATTCAATAGAAAATGAAATATTCAAAAGCTTCGAACATATTCGTAGATAGAAAAAAAAAAAACATGTTTTTGTAGACCTTTATAGAATTTTTTTCGACAAGACATCACTTTTGGGCATTTTAATGTCAAACAAATATAATTTCTAAGAAAGGGCAATGTTCAAAACCTTCAACCGAATTTAAAGATATAAAATTTACGATTTTTTTTTTTTGTTTTATTATCATATGACTATAATAAAGGGTGTCCAAACAAGAACGCAAGATTTCAATTTGGCGCCATTCGAAGTGTCTTTGTTTGACAATTGAACAATTGTTATTGTTTGCTAGTAGAAGGTACGAGGTTAGTAAAAATGGAGCGCTACACGAATGAGCAACGCATTCTCATTGTGAAATTGTTTTACCAAAACGGTGAAAGTTTTGCGGCTACAGTTCGCAAATTGCGATCAATTTGGGTTCACAATAATGCTCCAAAAGATAATGGATAAATTTGCCAAAACTGGGTCTGTTAGTGATGTAAAGACAACAACGCGCCTTCGACCAGGTCGATCTACCGAAAATGTCGCAGCTGTACGTGATGATGTCGCTCAAACTCCTTCCACCTCAATTCAGCACCGAGCTCAGCAAATTGGTGTCACCAAATCCACGATGCAGAGAATTTTGACGGAAGATTTGCATCTTCATGCATACAAAGTTCAATTGACTCAGGAACTGAAGTCAGCTGACCATGGACAGCGAAGGGAGTTCGTTAATTGGGTATTGAAGAGACATGAAAATGCTGATTTTGCCGATAAAATCATCTTCAGTGACGAGGTCCACTTCCATCTTGATGGCTTCGTCAATAGGCAGAATTGTCGCATTTGGGGTGAGGAAAATCCTCGAGTGATTCACGAGAAGCAAATGCATCCTCAACGTGTCACTATGTGGTGTGGATTTTGGGCTGGAGGAATCATTGGATCTTTTTTTTATGAAAATGAGGCATGTCAAGCGCAAACAGTCAATGGTGTTCGGTATCGTGAAATGATAACCAGTTTTTTCGTGCCTAGAATTGAAGAAATGTGGGGGGCATGTGGTTTCAACGAAACAATTCAATTGCTGCATCATCTTGCGTTCTTGTTGAGACACCCTTTATAACATAAATTGTAAAATAAATGAAAGGGACGGAGCTGTCTCGTTTTATAGGTTATGTTTTGCAATGGTAATTCGATCGCATACAATTCGATTGGTTCCTTCAGAAAGCGTGCGACTTCGAAAGGTTTTTTTCCGCAGTTATCAACTAAATACAGTTAAATAACAAATAAATTATAAATTGTAAAATTGTTCAAAAATGCTGAAAAATACTAATTTTGCCAAAGGCGACTTCAGTCCTTGTATGGTCAAGTTTTTTCTGCTGGATCAATTTTGATCGTTTTGATCGACATCACTTAAATGGGTGTGCTAATGCTGGATCAATTTTGATCGTTTTGATCGACATCGCTTAAATGGGTGTGCCAATGCTGGATCAATTTTGATCGTTTTGATCGACATCGCTTAAATGGTTTGCCAATGAGTATATCTTCACATGAGTAAAGTAGTGGCTTTGTCCATTTTCCCATGGAAAATGTGTTTTTGTGTATTTTTCAATAACCTGTGGGCGTGGTTATTGGTAAATATACAAAAAAAAAAAAAAAAAACATTTGGAAAACCATACTCACTTGGATTGTCCTTTGACATGTTTGTCAACTATTAGTATGGTAATTTTAATTAACGATTAAATGGAAATTAAATATTGGCATAATTCTGACAAATGCCCATTTACCTAGAGGTGGGTTCAGTCGTTCCATGGACAAGTATTTATTATGCAATTTCGAACATAGCATCCGTAGGACTGCGAGATATTTTCATGGATAATTTCAGCATCTTAACTCAAGTGATTCAGTTTTAATCATGATTTCGACAAACAGACAGATGGGCGGATTGTCATGTTAGAGTTGACACAGAAATAAATAATATGCATATATATTCTATAGGGTCTTAGGACAGTATTCCCAGCTATTAGTAAGGGAATGACATCAACAGTATAGCACCAACCTGCGGTCGAAGATAACAGAAATATACAAATGTTAGGGTATTCGAAATCATTTCAAAATTTAAAATTTTTTCAAATAAAAAGTTCCAGAAATTTTAATAACGAAAATGAAATAACTCAACCATAAATTTGAATCATTACAAAACAAGTACGAGTATAATAATAAATAAATAATAATATGGAAACTTCAATAAAAAATGCAATGTTCGAATTTATTCGAGGATTGGAAAATAGACGCATTAAACGACTTTAAGGCGCTTTTATTGAGTAAAAATGACTAACCTCGAACATAGGTAATGTAGAAATAAACGTTGTAATAACATGTATAAAACTGAAAAAAAATATCGTAGTTCGTGCATTCTACTAAATATTATTTCTCATAACCCTCATTCCTGAACGAGATATATACAATCTCAAAAATGTCAAAATTTTTCTAATTTATTTAAAAAAATTTTACAGTTTATTTAATGTTTGTCAATCGAAGGTGATAGATAAAACCTGTGGCAGTAACAATTTGTAATTACGAAATTTTTTCCACCATTCTAAAATACGATGCCAAATTTTTCGTAATTTTTATTTGTGTAATGCATAAAATTAAGTGAAAAATGAATGTCAAATAATTCGAAAAATTAATTTGTGTTACATTGTTTAGAAGATATCTGATCTTGCGCTGTATAATACTGATTACAATATAAAAGAATATACAGCTGCAGTCAAAATAATAGTAGTGGGTATTGCGCAAATTTTAAAGAAGTAAAAAGGTTTCAAAATAATTTTGTAAATTTTTAAGTTTAATTTTTTAACATATGTAGTTCCTTTTATAAATTCTAGGAAATAAACAAAAAAAAAGAATTCAAGATAGTTACAAAAATATAAAGGTATTCAAATTCTTTCAAATATAGCCGGTCAAAATAATAGTAGTGATATTCATTTAATGGTTAGTACAAACTAAAATAAATTGATGCGTGGGCTAAATGTATATTACGAAGGGTAAGCATCTTAATTAGTATTTTGTGGCAAACCCTTTTTTGGCATTTACCGCCTCACAGCGTCGTGGCATAGAGTTTACTAAATATTGGCACCTTTCTGCGGGAATGGACGTGCACGCATCCTTCACAACCTCCCACAATGTGCTGTTGTTTGTGGGATTTCTTTGTGCGATCACAGCCTTTACGTCACACCACAAATTCTCAACGGGATTGAGATCTGGGGACTGGGCTGGCCATTCCAATACGCGTATATTATTTTCTGCAAACCACTGTTTTGCCAGACGGCTTGTGTGCTTAGGATCATTGTCCTGCTGAAGGGTCCATATCAAAGGCATTTCATCCGCAGCATATGGCAGCATCACTTCCTGTAATATTTTTACGTATAGATGGCGATCATGTTTAACCGTTTTCAGCGTAAATTTAGGGTTATATTCTGAATTAGGAGGCCGTCTTACGTAGGCTCGTGAGCCTTTCCCGCCATAAAGAACAATTTTAGACTCGTCACTCCACAAAATATTCCTCCATTTTTCAGGGGTCCAATTTAGATGCTTCTTAGCAAATTTTAGTCGCTTTATAACATGTTTTTTCGTCAACAGTGGCACTTTTCTTGGACTTCGCGCTATCAAACTTGCATCTCTAAGACGTCTGCGGATAGTTTCCACGCTCGTTTCCACACAAAGTTTGTCTTTTATTTCCGTAGCGGCAGCAAAGGGGTTTTATTTTGAGTACCTTACTATACGCGAAACACTTTTTTTTTTATAATACTGACGGACGGCCACGTGTCTCACTAACGGGAGTGTACTTCATTGCATTACTGCAGAATTATATTTATCCTAAAAAAATTATTTATTTTTAAACTCAATAAACAAAGCTTGCAAAAAAATAATGTGTTTACTTGCAAAGTTCGTTGACTTCTTTCAGTACTACTATTATTTTGACTGTCAAAAACCTGTTCTTCTTTGAATTTAGTCATTGCAAAAACAACAAGAACAATGGAATGCAAACATAACGGTTAGTTTTTTTTTAGTGTTTATATTAAGCTATGAAATGAAAAAAAAAAACTAGGCAACAAATGTAAATACAGCGAGGCTACGAAACAAAACAACATTTTTATAAAGCCACTACTATTATTTTGACTGCAACTGTAAATTTCGAAAGATTCGAGCTTGTTTTGAATATGGCAAAAAATACTATATTTGCAGTAGAATAAGCAAAAAATAAATTTAAGAAAATTGGAATAACATAAATGTTTGTTAATTAGTTCCAATATTTTTTCGAACATGGAAATCTTTTTAATATTTGTAAATATTTTAGCGAAAATAAATCTGCAAACGTGCGTCTTTCATTATACCCTACCCGATCAAAAGGAATGAAAGAAATGGCAACAATAATTTTTGTTACTTATAAAATGATTCTTCAAAAATCTCAGAATGAGTGTTACAATACAATGATCACCTCTCATCGCAGTCACAAATGCAACAAGTGTTTTTTTTTTCGAATTCTATAACTCGCGTAACAAAAGCCGGGGTTTCTCCTCCCTTTGTAAAAATAATAACGATCAAATATTATTCATAAGGGTTCGTTTGGTTCCAACCAAAACAGGAAACTGCACAGAAATATGTATACGAGTATGTGTGTGGTTTTTTCCACTGTGCCTGTGTGTCTAATATTATATGGAAACCAAAACCGAAAAAACCTTAACGCTAGAAAAACTTAATTTCAAAACGGAAATAGATAAAAACAAAGAGATAATGACGACCTAACTATGTAACTAGACAAGAGTCAAATAATCACAAAAGTCAGCAACAACAAACCTCATTATGATCGTAATCATTATATGGAATACTACTCAAACATTTACACATCCACATCACACACCCATCATCGACTACGGTAAAAACAAACCTTTAGAAAAAGTACGGACGGACGACGGATGGATACAATATAGAAAAAAAAAAAAATTAAGCAGATCACGTCACAGATGACTGCATCCCAAACCGACATTAAACAACAACTACAACACTGTAATGATCAGATACTGTTAGATGCATACATGCATGCATATGCATATAATGAAACACACACGAACACAGTGTTTCCCCCCAGAGTGATAATTTACCTTATACGATCACCCGTCTTTGAAATGTTGTATCCTCCCGTACAATAACAGAAACTGTGAATGCCTTTACAGCGCAATGCAGTTGTGAAATGCAAGAAGTCATCGTTACAAAAACTGAGGCTTACGTCACTCACACAGCCACACACATGAACAAACTCAGTGGCATTAATTCCTTCAATCCATACTACACTTACACAAGCGCCTGTCAGGCAAAGAGGAGAGATCTGGCAAACTCCGTATTACACAAAAACAATTTGTAATAGAAGAGAAACACCACCACTACTAGAAAAATATGGGATGAAATTGAATGCACGAACTTACGCACACTCGACTAGAGTCGGTTCGCCTCGGCTCATATCAAGCAAAGCTCAAGTTTCGAAACTCGGCGCAAAGGCGAAAAAGTCATTCAGCCTAATACAGCCGAGTAAAAGGCTGGCTGGCTAGGGCGAAGTACAGCAAACAACAGCAACAACAACAGCCTTAAATACCATTAGACAACAACAACATCCAGTATGCATACATACGTAGATGTATGTATGTGAAGGCATGTAAGTGTGCACGTGAGTGTGTGTAATAGTAAAATGAAAACAAACAAATTATGAAATTCAAAAAGGCGTAACATTTTCCCCCACACGCACACATGAACCTAAAACTACGGACCCCCCATAGAAAATGACAAAGAAGGAGGAAAAAATAAACCAAAGAGATAGTTAAAAAAAATTATATAAATACAAACGAAAACAAAAAAAAAAAATTGTTTTTATTGTACATAAGTGTTCTTAAAATTTTATAATATAACAAAATTCCGAAATTTTAAATTTCGCAACCTTGGATTTCCATGACATCATTTTATTTACAATTTTATTTATTTATTTTGCAATTTTAAAATTTTATAAATTTTGAATTTACTATTTTATAATTTTAAAATTTTAGGGTTTTATGACTTTACAAATATAAGACTTTACAGTTTTATAACTTTGCAATTTTATAATTTCATAATTTTATAATTTATAATATTATAATCGTATAATGTTATGTTATAATTTTATAATCTTATAATCCTATAACTTTACAATTTTATAATTTTGTAGTTGTATAATTTTATAATTTCACAATTTGATAAAATTTATAATTTCAAATTTTATAATTTTATATTTTTATAATTATACTTTATACTTTATAATTTCATAATTTTATAATTTTATAATTTTGTAATTTCATAATTTTATAATTTTATAATTTTTAAATTTTATAATTTTGTAATTTCATAATTTTAAAATTTTTAAATTTTATAATTTTATAATTTCACAATTTGATAATTTTATAATTTCAAATTTTATAATTTTATAATTATATAAATTTATATTTTTATAATTATATTTTATACTTTATAATTTCATAATTTTGTAATTTTATAATTTTACAAATTCACAATTTTATAATTTCAAATTTTATAATTTTGTAATTTTGTAATTTTATAATTTTATATCTTTATAATTTTACAATTTTATAATTTTATAATTTCAAGTTTTATAATTTCATAGCTATATAGTTTTTTATTTGTATAATTGTGTAATTTTATAAATTTATATTTTTTGATTTCAAGTTTTGTAATTTTGTATTTTTTTGATTTTATTACAATTTTATAATTTTATTTTAATTTATAAAATTTGTGCGTTTTATAACATTTAATTTTATAAATTTATTATAAAATCATAATTTCACGGCTTTATATTTTTAAAATATTATTTTAGAATACCGTAATTTTATAACTTTTTGATCTTATAGTTTTAAAAGTTTATTCTTGTAACATAGTCAGAGAAATTCTAAAAATTAAAGAGATCTGTAAATTTTCCAAAGAGATTTTATTTTTACCCAAACACAGTATGAAAAAACTAAGAGCACAAATTAAGAGAAAGATGTCCAAACTGTGGAGAATTGCTCACTCACTCTCTCTCTCTCGCTCCTACTCACTCTCTCTCTCTCGCTCCTACTCACTCTCTCTCTCACTCTCTTTACTATTGTATCCCCTCCTCGGTATTCAAATTCTGTTGCTTTTTGTGCTTGATGTTTTCTTCTATGAACAAGAATACATGAATGAATTGAGTGTCCAAACCAGAAAAATATGTACAGTGAAAAAGAGGGACGGAGAGGGAGAGATAAAGAAAAGCAAAATAATGAAAAATAATTATCATTTGAAAGAAGTTCAATAAAGTCAATGAAGTTAAAAAGGGTAATTGAACAGAAGAAAGTGTGGGGGGAGGGAGAGAGAGAACAATTTTTACGCGTATAGGTTTAGGAAATTAGAAACACATGAGGAAAAGAAGACGGCGAATTGATAATTGAAAAGATCTATAAAAAAATTGGGCCTAATGGTTTCAAGATTAAAGTTGATAAAATAAACAAAAATGCGTCGACAATGCGGTATATTTTTTCAGAAATTTGATGTAAAGCTGGATTTAAAAACAAACTTCAATTAATTTTGAAAAATATTGGCTGAAAATATGTTGCAGCTGTAACGTTCTTAACCTTTTGATTATGAGAAAACATTTTGTCCACTTTCATTACTTGAACTTTTTGTTGTATTTATATAAATATTGAAAGTTAATTGTTTTGTTGTCATTACACCTGTTGCGGCAAATTGCCAATTGCTACACAGAAATGATTAAGTCGAATAAAATAAAGTCGAGAATAAGGTGAGAAAATTTCTAAATAACATGGATAATTTGGGGAAACAAGTAATATCGAAGCGTGGCGATTGTTGTTTATTTGGTCAAAATACCTATAGAGAAGTTTTACAACATGCATGGTCCCGTTTCCTTCGAAAAAAAATGTAGTACCTTTTAGGGGTATTTTTTCAAAATATAATTTAATTTGGCAAATTTTGTATCATGTAGAAATAACTGAATTTTTATATAAATAAGTAAATAAATAATGGTTGCTCACGTCAAGAAGTGTCTGCCTCACTTTTAATATAGCAGTGCCTCAATATTCATACATAAATCTGTCTCAATCTTCCAATAGGAAGCTGTCACATATTTCGTACAGAAAGTGCCCTACATTTCATACATCGAGAGTACAGTTCTCACTTTACAGCCTTACTTTTCATATAAAAGTGTCTCAATATTCATACATAAATCTGTCTAAATCTTCCAATAGGAAGCTGTCACATATTTCGTACAGAAAGTGCCCTACATTTCATACACCGAGAGTACAGTTCTCACTTTACAGCCTTACTTTTCATATAGAAGTGTCTCAATATTCTTACATAAATTTGTCTCAATCTTCCTATAGAAAAGTGTCCCATATTTCATACAGCGAGAATACATTTTTCCGTATAGAGAAGTTTATTTCGTTTCTGGCAAATAGAACACAAAAACATATTCTAAGCTTCGTACGGAAAGTTAACATTTTCGTTTAAGAAGTTGTCCCCACTTTTGTGTAGAAAACGATCATTTTATCAATCACTGGCCTGATACAATCATATCTATCTAGCGCCAACTTGTATGAAAATGATGGAAAAATTTCCATATCTGAGTATGAAAAACTTATTTGAATTTTTTTACAAAAGTACAAAATTGTACCTAATGACACTTTTAGAGGTCAATATTTCGATAATTATGCAAAGTGCAATAATAAATTGTTATTTTATTTCTTTTGTTTATTTCGAAGTGCTCTCTAAAAGCAGCCGTCTTTACTAAAAAAAAATAATTCAAAAGTTCTGTAGGAATTTTTAGATTTAAAATACACTTAAAGGAAATATGAAAATTTGTTATTTAATTATTTGTGTTTATTTTAAGTTTGTTTCAGTTTTTGGTTTCAATACAACTACAAAACTAAGTGAGATAAATTAGCTGATTTTACAAAAAATAATTAAACAATTTTGAATGTTTTTTAAAATTGCAACTTAAGATAATTTTAATTTTTTTTTTGCATATTTTGAGACATTCTTTCTGAAAAGGGCTTAATTTAGTTTTGCAAAAAACATAACGTTTTTTTAATTGTCACTTTTTTCCATCACAATTTTTGCATAGTTTTCGAGATATCGGAAGTTGAAGTTCAAAAATGAAATTCATTATTTTTTTTTCATAAACACTTCCTTTAGATACCAATGAGTTTAAAGCTTCCTGCTGTATAAAAACGTTTATAAAAGGAGTCTTTTCCTATAAGTAAAAGGCGGTAGTGCTAATCTGTGCCTGAAGATAATCGTAATTCAGTTCAAACAGCAATAACAATTTTTCAATAGTTTGCTTTGCTATGATTAGCCGCGTTAAAAGTAAACCTTCATATTTTAATGAAATGGGTAAGATGAAAAACGTCTGGCGTGTAGCTTCAAGTTGAAATCTATATAAAATTTTATTATTAAAAACATGACACATATATTTACATTTCTATTAGAAATGTATTCCTCACTTTTACGAGGAAATATCTTCTTTTGATCATAATATCTAAGCAAATTTGTCCAAGTAATTTCGTTCTTTTTGCAAGTGTAGCTATCAGAGTTGCTACTGCAGTTTTTAAGTAATTTGAATACGAGATTTTTAGAAAAGATACCAGTTTCTTTAGGTTAGCTTCCAATAAAGTGAATTCTAATAATTCAAAATTCAAGAAAGTTCCAATTTGATGCTTTTCTTGAATAAACACTAACTTACTTGGGTGATGGCATCAAAAACTACTTCCTTAATGACATTTGTCACAATATTATTGTGATCTATTGGTTTCAGCCATGCTGTATATAGAGAAAGAAAGCGCTTTAGGCTGGGTGGCCTGTTATGGCACTTGGTAAAAGATAATCTGTGCTAAAACCGAATATGTGAACTTAGATTTTCGGATCTGTTCCAAAAAGATCCCGAAAAAAGGAACTTTTTTACTTGGTATTTCATTTATCATACAAGAGCGGTCCCAAAACTAGTCGACCCGGCATACAAGTAGATGATGCCAATAATTTGAAAAAATTATTTTGGTGAAAAGTGGCACCTTTTTAAGTTTTAAATCGCCATGTTGTTTAGTATTTTTATTTCAGCCATCAAAAGTAAACGATCTCAGTGAATTTGTAAACATGGAAAAAAATTGGTCACCGTTATGTACATAAATCAATATTTCCATTTGAAAGGTCTCAGTTCAACCGATATTAAAGCCGAGCTAGACTATACTCTGGGGTAGTCAGATCTTCCTTCGCTTGCCACTGTAAAACATTGGCTAGCAGAGTTTGAACAAGTCCGTACGAGCTGCCAGACGAACACCGTAATGGTCGACCAATTGAAGTGTCCACGAATAAACGTGGTTAAGAAAATCCACAAAATGGTATTGGATAATCGTCGGCTAAAGGTGCTAGCTGTAATGATAGGCACTTCAAAAAGTGATATACATCGTACATTGACCGAAGATTTGAAGATGAGAAACCTGTGCGCAAGGTGGGTGCCACGCTTACTTTCCATTGAGCAAAAACAGCGACGTAAAGATGTTTTGGTAGAGTACTTGGCGATGTTTCACCGCAATAAAGCCGAATTTTTGAGTCGATTTTAAACCATGTATGAAAACCCGACCATGCAGGCAAGGTCATGGCGTCTGTTTATTGGAATACGTGTTGGATTATTTTTGTTAATTATCTTCAGAAATTGAAAACCAAACGACGAATTATGCTAATTTACTGCTCCATTTAGGTGATGAAATTTATAAAAAAAAAAAATGCCGCATTTGACGAAAAAGAAAGAGCTGTTTTAACGCTCCGGTTCAAACATCCACTATTACAGTTCAAATTGCTTCATCATGCACCTTATTCGCCAGATTTAGCTCCTTCGGGCTATCTTCTATTCCCAAATTTGAAAAAATGAATCGCTGGTAAAAGATTTTAAAAAAGTATTTCATAAAAACCAAATCGTTTTCTAATCAGATACGTGTGCAATCTTAAATCCTTGAAGCGGACCAAAACCAGAGTTCGAGTTAAACCATTTGATTAAATTTCCCTACAGTGAAACGAATCTAATCTTTCTTTCGCGGAAGACAAGAAAAATGTCGCACTTTTTGCCAGAAAAGAAGCTTCATTAGTTAATGCCGGCTAAATGGCTAAATCTACTTAGAGACATTTCGAAGCGTTTTTAGAATTTTAGGAAGAAAGGGAGATTCGTATTTACCGAGTTATAAACTACAAATTTCAAAAGTCGTTGCAATTGTGCCCAAATGTAGGTGTATTACAAAATTGAAACTACGCTATAATCCAAATTTTTGCTTGTTTAATATTTTTAATGAAAAAAATTGCGTTTTTAAATGATGTTCAATTTTTTCTTTAAGGCGCTATTTTTATGAAAATTTGGGATCAATATTTAGATAAAATATCATGTTTGAAATTCTGACAATTTTTCTATTTGTAATCGCATGAGTAACCACTCTTCATGATTGTAGTTGGCTCCAATCAGTGCTATCCTTTTTTTCTTTTTTTTTTTTTGACTAGTAAGTACGAATGGCCGCTAATATTTGTATTTCACTTTTTTATCCACAAATTTAGGTGCTCAACTGCTTCTTTTCATCGGCACTTAAGTCAAATTATATTTAAACCACAATTACAAACAAAGCATCTTTAAAAACTAACCAGCTAATTGTATTCAACAACGCATTATTTACATTTATTTCAACTACGACATAGTTAAAGATTAGGTTATTCACAACTACGAATATGTTTGGTTATGGCTGTCGTTGGAATTTTCTTATTTTTTTTTCGTAGATTAATCCATTGATGACATCTTTCTTCTTTTAACCACAACAAAAATTTAAGAAACTTTTATATTTATATATAAAAAATTCGTAGTAATAATGAGGAATTCTATGATTTTTTTGCCGCCGTTAAATTGTTGTAATAAATAATTGACCGTGGATTAAAAATTAGCAAGTTTTTCACATTTTACTCCTCAAAATTTTTTATAATTATCGAAAAGTATCCGCATTTTTTCAACTTTTTCAATGGTTTATATTTTCTTTTGCCTTTGGTTCAAAATAATTTTAGTATTATTTGATCATTGGCTCAAAATATTTGTTAAGTACAGCTGTAGTTATCCGTTTTTCAAATTAGTTTGTGGTGAGTTTTTAAGAAAACATTTTTTTACAGTTTTTATTAGCATTTCATCACTTAACACTCTCAAGTGTTCATTTTTAGTTTTTTTTTGGCTATCAATATTTTCAATTAAAATTAAAAAAAAAAATTGTTTTCTTTTGTTTTGAATAATTTTGCTTATCTTTCATAAAACTCAAATGTTTTTAATAAAATCACTTTCCGTAACGGTTGGGGTTTGCCACTGCTAACTAAAAAGTTTTTACAACAATAATAAACATTATGAATTTTCTTTTTTGAGATTACTGCAAATCTTACATTTAGATCAAATTGCTAAAATTATAAAACAATTGTTATTTTTCCACTGTTTTATTTTTGTTTATTTTATTTCTCTTCTTATATGTTTACTTTATATATATAAACAAAATTACCAATATTTTTGTTACTCACTTTTTTGTACTTATTTGTTTAAATTTATGTTTTTCTTTTTTGTTGCTTTTATTCTCTTTAATTCTATATCACACGTTTTCCATTTCCACTTTTTATTTTTCTCAATTTTCCTTTAGTTTTCGTTAAAAGTTAACTAACTTTCTTATATACTGCAACTTGTTGTTATTATCATGTTGCTCAATAGTCTTTGTTGTTTTTATGTTGTATCAGTTTTGTTATCGTATTTTTTTTAACTCAACCGAAAGCTTTTCTCTAATTGGTATCTCCCAAAAAAATAAAAACAAAAATAAATTTCGGTGTTGTCGGTTTCAACGTTTTTCTTATTGTGGTTATTGGTTGGTTCTTTTAAGCACTGTCTGTTGGTTGCTTGTTATATTTGTTTTTGTTGTATTGTAAGGTGGACACGACACGACCACACGACGACACGTCCTTACAGTCACGAGTAACAACAGCGAATGTACAAAATGCGTAAAGAAAAAATTATTTTAAACTAGAGTGTGTGTGTGTTAGTGCACGCTTTGAGTGATGGTGATGATGATGACGACGGTAATGGTTGTTCGTGGTGGTGGTGGAATTATCATCATTAAGTCCTAGAGGAGTCAAAACAAGTCGCTAAGCAACGACAGCGACTACGTTACCGTCGACGTCGCGAGCTCAGTCCAACGCATACAACAAAAAGGCTCTTAACTGTATGGTGTATGTTAGACAGAGAGAGAGTGAGAGCGATAAAGAGGCCAAGAGCTATGGAATACATGTGTTTGCTGAGGGAGTTTTGTTGGGGATTTTTGCTTTGCTTTTAAGCTGGGGGTTTCTCTACAACATCATCAACAACAACAACACACTACCAATTTACTACCTTTGTCATTTATGAGTTCTACAGAGAGAGATAAAGAGGGAGAGAGTGAGAGCTTATTTCTGTTATGTGGTGGCCCCTTCTACGAATGAACACGAGTCAAGCAGCAGTGAAACGTTGGCTGCTGGCCCCCGCGCTTTAGATCACTTTAATGACTTTTGCTTGTGTCGTTGCCGTATTGTTGTTGTTGCTATAATTTGGTCTCTGTTTATTAAGGGAGAGGAACTTGTGTGTGTCACACAAAATTTTTCCTTCTACGTTTTGACAATTGTACTTTTTTTCATTATTTTACGTTTTCCTCTATGCTGTGTGTAGGAATTTCTTTGCATTTAAAAGAAAGGAATGATAGCAAAGAATTCACAGAAAATTGAAATAAATTCTGGGAGAGGTTTAGCATAAAACACTTGTTATATCCCTAAAAAATGTATTGACACCACATTTAAGCTTTTCTGTATTATTTTGCATATTAATTTACACAATTCCAATTAGATTTGTAATTATTATAAACTTGTTATGGTTTAATTTTTCTTCTTTTTTCTTGAATTTTGTTGAATTTCTCTTACTTTTTGCTTAGTAACACAAACTTTTTCGTTGTTTCATACCGCTAATAACAAATTTTGTTTCATCCATATACAGATTTTCTTTTATTTCACAATTTTATCCGTAAGTTTTTCTTACAAGTTTCTGACATCTGACTTTTGCGTTCCGTTCGACTTTCGTGTGCGCTTTTTTCTTCTTCTTCCGAAATTCTGACGAACTCTCCTTTACGACACTACTACCATGACTGAACAGTCCTCTTGCTCCTCATTGATCGCGTAGGCCAAAACCGAATCGTCGTCGTTGTTGTTTGCGCTAGTGAGTGGCTCGTCGTCGGGGTTTTTTCTTCCACATCGTTGTGTTGCCGTCGTCATCGGCAACTTAACCAAAACAACATCGTATTTTAGTAGTGCTGATGATGTTGTTGCTGTTATGATGTGTAAGCAACAGCCCCATTCGAGCCAGCGGCAGATACGGCAGCAGTTATTTCAACTAATAACATTTGTCCGTCAGTCCAACCGTCCTCCGCTGCTACTAACTAATATTATAACCGAGTAAAGTGTAAATCCTCTTAATAACAACAACAACAATCAACCGCCATCATGCAGCGACGTCACACGACGACAGCATTACGACAAAAAGCACAAATCAACCAACCCGAACAAACAATCATACACATCCATCCATCCATCCAACTGTCCATCCATCCATCCATCCATCCATAGTAGTCAAAGAGTCAGCAAGTTAGTTAGTCAAGTCATTTTGTCATATAATCTTGTACATTGTATTTAGGTCTGTGTGACTGTGTTTTCATTCCAATTTCACATAATTTGATTTCTATACGAAATGTCAATGTGTTGTAATGGTGGTAGTGATCCGTGTTGTAGTTGTTGTTACGTTTCATTTGGTCTCCTTTTCCTTTTAAGTAAAAACAAAACACATAAACAAACACGCATACACTACAGAATTTAAGTGGGTTTCCGATTGACAAAGAGAGTGAGAGAGCAGCTAATGAGAACGCAAAGGAAATTTGTCAAATTTGTATCGTTCACTCTCAAAAGCGATCCATACTTTGAAAGGGTTGCCAGTACATTAGGTCTCGATGCTATATTTTGTGTCTTGAAACTATTTTTAAGCATTTTTTCTTACATGAGATTTTATTTGAGCTGTAATAACAAGAAACAGGAGAGTTAAAAAACCGGCACCTTGGCGACGATATTTTCTGGGGTTTGTCTGGTTCCTGGGTTTGCAAAAATATAACAATTCGTGTAAAAATATTTGGATCTACTTACATCTGGTAGAACGTCTACTTACACATCATCAGATACGGAAAAAGAATATATCTAATTGGATCAGAAATGGTACCACTATGCTTAAATTGATCCAATTTGGCTTGAAGAAGAAAGTAAATTGATCGATGTTACGATTCTAGAAACCAGTTTCCCGTACAACACACACAATCTCTGATTTTGTCTAAAAATGTTAAATATAGATGCATAGCAAATTTTTCTTATTTGACTACATTTTCTGTATATGCTAGCTTACAATGATAATCAAGATGTGATTTACAACCGAATGAAATGAAAGTCTTAAATATCAAAGGATAACACTTAAGCCTATTTTAAAACATAATGTTTTTTGTTTAAAAAACTACTTAAAACAAAAATTTCCATTTTCTGAAAAATATGAAATTTGCTTGAACATTTTCTTAAACTGTCTTATTTAAGAGACTTTTAAAACAAAACTTAAGATTACCTGGACTTTACTTATAGTATCGAAATGGCTTAAAATTTGTTTATTTGTCAATTTCCCGGAATTAACTTCAACTGCAAGTGTGTGAAATACTGGATTTTTGTTGTGATCACAATATATAAAATCATACGTGGCAACACTAGTTCTCTGGGACATAAATTCTCTTCTCTCTAAAAATGCCTTTGTTCCGCTTTTCTCTCTTTGCTCTAAGGAAAAGTCTAATTAGTAAATCGTTTTTTAATTTTTTTCTTTCGCTGTATTTAACCGAAAAGGGTGGGTAGAATAATGATGGGAATTTTGCGGCCGAGAGGAGGTTAAAGTTTGTGAGTTTTACAATAGTAATTGTGTTTTTGTCGTTGTAAATTATAGCATTGTCGTTGTGGCAATAATATTAGTTGTTGTTGTTACGAAATATTTTTTGTTTCTTTTATGGGAATGACGAAAACGGAAACTGAAAATGTTAGTTTGTTGTTGAAGTTAACGTTTGGCTTTGACTTTAGGACACAATATTATTATTACCCAGGGTGCCCTAGATTTTGTGGATTCTGTTCGAAATCTTGGGCCATATTCTCTATCGGCATTGAATATTTTTCCAAATTACAGTATGTAGAACGTATGATCGTGAGTTTGAGACTTGATACAAGATCTAATACATTTCTACGAGAATCGATCACATTACTTGTGCTGGGGAGCGGCTCGAGAAGTCCATTTTAAATTCGCAATTGTCTGCTTGATTTCACAGCTAACTTGATGTACATCCTTCTTTACACCATCAAAGATAATAATTATATTTTACGCCGTCTCGGAAGATTATTTCAAGCCATTGCAATCACAATAACAAACAGAATATACTCTTTATGCTATGATGGCAGTTATGAAAACGTTGATATTTATTTTTAAAATTTGGTTTTTAATTTGGAGAGGAACTTGCAGATGGTTCAGTCGGAAGCGTTCTCGATTCAAAAATTTTTGGAAGACCGAAAAATATATGAACATATCACCGTTAATAAAGAGTATCGATGTCATTTGTATCACGAAAAATTTTTGCGGGCGGATCAAATTCCGTTTGAAGAACCAGACTTTTGAAAAGCTGTCAAAGCTTGTTCTGACGAATTCGAGAAAGAGAGCATAAGGCCGAAGCACCTGGGAGTTTTTTTTTGTACTTCAGGCGGATAATTTATACAAATGTCTGATATCTTGATCTCATTTAATTTATTAAGTAAAATCGTGATGCGAAAATGTCTGACAACAATTATAATAAGGAATTGAAGGAAATATTTGATTTTGTAAGAAAAAAAAGTATGCACCTTTTTTATTATTCAGTTTGCAGGATAAATTCATTGATCTTTTAATCATTTTCATTTCAATTCTGTTTCTGTATTTGACACAGATTCTTTTTCCTAATTTATATGATTTTCAATACCTCGTGTTATAATTGAAGATAAACCAACAAGCTGATAAGTCCAGAATCAAAATCGCCTTTGAACTTTTTAAAACAGACTGCGAGAACCGGATTATGAATTCCGAACTTTTACCATTTCTTTAAAACTCACTCTATTTTTGTTACCCTACTTTGTGGGTTTCCTTTTTATTTATTTAATTCTGTCATAATTTTCAACGTGATTTTTGCTTTAAACTTTTTGTTATGATTTTTGCACTGGCCGTAGATTTAGCATCAGTCTCTGGCAACACTAATTTTCATTCTCAAAATGGAACAGCAAACGCCGTTATACTCTCTGCTACTGCCGACTCTCTTTCTCTTTTCTGTTCTCTCCATTAATGACCTGTTTTAGTTTCCTATTTCCTTACACCATCATTAGAAAGCTAGACAAGAAAAACGAATCATAAAACGGGGTGGATGAAAGAGTAGAAGTGTAAGAAAATCAATGTATGTATAAGAAAAGCTTTGACGGGGAGTGTTTGCAATGGAAAAAAAAGAAAAAAAGAAAAACACAAAATAGAAAAACAGGGGAAATTTCGATATAAAGGGCGGTAAGGATAATATGATGAAGAAAAAAGGGCGGTCCTTATAACTTTGTGACACAACCGTGGTGTTTCGCCTTCATAAGGGTAGAGAACGGAAAAGGTAGTACTTTCGGTTAATTTAGTGCCATTGGTAGCGGTTGGTTGTTGCTGTTTTTGTTCAGCCACCACTCCTTGTTTGGCTGATTTCATAGACAACCATTTAGAAAAATTGTACAGAACACCGAAAAACCCACCTTAAATTTGTCGTAACCTTTGTTTTCTCTCCACTCCACTTACGCCTGAGCGCCTTGCTTGGTTGGTTGCCTTTGCCGTGTTTCAAAATGTTGTTGTTTTACTCTATGCATTGCCTTGTTTGTCTATTATTATCCATTATATCCCCACCTTAGAATTTATTAAAAAACGACGACTACGACGATGACTACAACAACAAATATCATTCTGCCCCGCTCACATGAACCCCCCTTTGGCAAGTAACAGCTCTCTTTTTTATATTCATAAGCTTAAAACGCGATCCTCAGCACCACCGACAGAAAAAAAGCTTTTGTCATTGAATTGTGTTGCCTTTCCTTTTGTACGACGGCGACGACGACAACGATGGCAACGAGCAAAGATCACACAACGAAATTCATTATTTTTCTAATGCCTTCCATACACACAGACAGGGACCCACCAACACACATACATGCTCTCAAAAACGTTAATGATCGCACGGACACGCCAATGTTGAGAATCATACAACAACATGTGAGGATAGATAGATACTATGGCTAAAGTGTTATTTGTCGTCGTAGCGCCTTGTCGGGCTTTTCACTGCACAGTGAGAGAAAGTGAGCAAAATATCAATGAATTTGTCTTGCGGCCTGAAGAATAATACCGGTACTTACTGGTTTCTTTTGGAAACAAATATTTCTTCCATTCTTGATAACTTGCTTACTTAAAAAACCATAGCTCTTTGGTCTTGTGTGCACTTTCGCCAATTCGTCACACTAAGTGAAAACAGTATTTCAGAAGTCTAGTGCTTTCAGTCAGAGCTTTTGCTGTATTTCGATTCGTAATCGATGCCAGTAAATAGCACGTGGTTTAAACGCAGTCAATATGCCACGTTGTCAGTTATAAGATCCATATTTTTCCAGAAACTTTTGGAACTGGTCTATCCAAATTGCTTGCAAATTGATTGCTAAACCCGTAGTGTACTTGTTTGCAAACAATTTCCTTCTCCTAAATTTAAGGCTGACAGAAGAGACGAGATCGTTTACTACCCAAATATGCTTTTGAAAACTTCTTCTTTTTCGTTCGACAATTAACGTGATTTCGCCTACTTTTTTACCGATCTATTTTTTTGCCGCCCTACTTTTTTACCGCCCTTACAGAACTGCAGCTTCCATCTAGTGCCACGTGCTGGATCCGTTTTCTCGGGAGATAGCAAACGGAGTTCTAAACATTTTTATATGAGAATCTGATCCCACTCACTATTTTCCTTAATAAAAATTTATTACGTTGTTACAGATGTTGCTGAGCAGATTTTTGGACGTAAAGCATCGTTCTTTAATATTTTGGTCCTAAAATCACCTAGAACAATTATGTAGTAAATGCCACAGTTCTTGAGACATTCGCACTCTATCCTGTCTCTTGCATCATCCGAAAGTGGTACGTAGGAGTACGTGTATTTCAGGTATATCGTATGTCTTTGAATCCTCCTTTTCTTCTTTTATTTCCATAATTTTTGTTCAGAATGATTGGATTACTGCATCTTGGCATCTGATCCTATTGTTGGGTATATCAACGGTTATTGCGGTGGTATAAGAGTTGAGCCACTTAAGACGAATTGGTGTTAGCACGCCGTTTGGTTTACTATAACTAGCCGCCTTCTCACTTCATTATCAAGGAATACTCGCCGGAATCTTAGACATCGTGAGCTGCTTTGGAAGTTGTGCAAAGGATTCTGGTTATTCACCCCAATAGGAATTTGCTCATTTAACGAAAACTGCCAAAAAAAATATACATACTTCTCCGTGGAAACCTACAAAGTCGATATACGATGATATTATGTATGAACAAAGGAATTTATAGCCACGCCCACTCATCTTACGACGAACTGGTACATAAGTGGAGGCTACATAAGTTTTAATCCGGACAAACTTTTGACTTCTGTCCACTTTGCTTGCCGTTTTGACTAATTTCAACTATGTGTGTATATTTCTAAGAGTAGCACAAGGCGATCCTATTTTATACTTCATGGGCGCAGATCCCCACTTTAATCTTAATTTCAGGTCTTTTGAGATCAAGTAGAGGAGGATGGTGCACATTTGGCGCCTCACATTTGTTTTTTGTACAAATGTAATACGCTAATACCCGATACGCTACACAAATTAGGCAAGCTTTGTATAAAATGCAAAATAACTTGACCCCACTGTACAGCTAAAGCACTAAAGTTGGTTGGCGGGATGTGACGTTCGGTCGGTGGCAAATGGATTGTTGGTTGGATAGATGGATGAATAGACAAACAACACCCAGGCGCAAAATAGACAACGAAATTCATCCGCACACACATCCATACGAGGGCAAACCAACATAGAATACCACACATATCCGTGCACACACACTCACTTGCACGCAAGCTATGTATGAACATCCACCATAAAATAATCATAGACTCGCGTTGTCATACTCACTGAATCGTGTCGTGTGGAGTCATTTCGTACAACAACGGAAGCAACAACAACAATAAAACAAACATTAGTCGCAGCAGCAGCGTCAATAACAACTGCGAAGGCAGGCCTGGCCAAGCTAGGCAAAGCAGTGTAGGTATTTGGTCGTCGTTTCAATGAAATGGATGTGAATTCATCGTTGTCGTCCCCCTACGACGAACGATCACAATGGATGGAAGCGAACGAGCGTTGTGAAAAAAATTCCGTTTGTACCTTGTTTGCCTTGCCCTATTGCGTGATTCTTGTTCATTTTCAATGCATACTTGCGTCGTCGCCGTCGCGCATAATGATAGAAACATTGTTTTCAAAGAGATCAAATTGGCAATGGGGTAAAGAGCAGAGATCTCAAGTTTGCGAGAGTGTGAGAGACATCCGTAGATCGTACCAAGCTCCCCAATACATTTGAGAGTGTTCGCTATCACGTTGGATCAAGTGCATTAGGAGAGAGAGAAAGAGAAAGAACGCGGGAAAATGGGGAGCTCTGTGGTTTACTGATGCAGAGATGTAAACACGAAATTATTGTTTAATCCACTGATGTCATTGGAGGGAGGATCAACAGTTATTTTTGTCAACAGGTGACTCACACTGGTGTGAGTTAAAGGGGATTTCAAACTAAGGATGTAGCCCACATAATTAGTTGTTTAAACAGGTTCTTTTTGG
>JAHXMU010000504.1:131047-185922 GCA_019455685.1 Philornis downsi
ATCAACGCCAGAGGCGGCCATTTGAGAGATATCATATTCAAAAATTGATGTAAACAAATCTACTTGGAACAAATTAAATGAATAAGATTGCCAACCGCCAAATTTTTATTTTTTTCTTTGATTTTTTTTTAAAAAACATGGGTCCGTCGAATATGGGCAACCCTGTATAGGGAATAATTTTATAAAATTCGACCAATTTATGTAGAGGAACCAATTGCAATATATTCCATTTAGAATCTCCGGCCAAAACGTAAAATCTGGTAAAATATTAAGTTGTACCAAATTTTGAAAAGTTTAGAGTATAGCAAGGATACTGAAGATTTATGATATCCTGTCCTGTCTACCAACCAGAAGGGACATACAGAGAAGCATCACTCAATCGCTTCAAATCACATCAAACTTAAAATGTCATTAAACACATTTCATCCAAAGGATATTTGGTGCATTAAATCCTTCCTACTATTAAATAATGTATCAAATGATCAGTATCACGCTAAGAAGTTATTTTTGTGTATATCTTTAACAGAAAGGATTGTATCGAATCATTCCTTTAGTTAAGAAGTTATTTTTTATATCTTCAACCGCAGGAATTAAGTTAAATCGTTTCTTCGGTTGAAGGTATAAAAAAACTTCTTAATTTGTCAGTTATCCCGGCGCGAGAGAGTGTTCGTCTGACCATGCAATATCGAGGCAGAATTTCCTGAGAAAAAAGTGAGTTGCAGTGTCACATTCGAGGGTGGAAAATCTAATTTCTTGAGATGCGAAAGGGATTTCACAGTAGGTGACAGATCGAAAACCTGTCTACACATCTACACATCAACAGGGAAACGAAATTATATTGATTATATACCTATAGATATTATTTTGTTGGCTTGTTCAATTTCTACTGAACTAGATGAATTCTAATTGCTTTTCTTCAATGTGGTGATAACTTGACATGCATAGTAGATAATGGCCTTTAACCGTTGTGTTACAATTCTAGGGTAGTTTCATAAATGTCCTCTGGGCTTGAAAAAGAAATATTTCGTTTTTTCCATAAAGCATTTTGTTGTAAAGGTTGGATTTTACATTGTCGACTCTTGTCACTAACAGGATTTGAACTATTCAAGCATAAAATCATAGACGGAAACAAAAGGTTGTCGCCATCATTTGGTTGGTATATGGATTTTCTGTTTCGGTGCGGTGCTGTTGTGTTTTTGCCACTTAAGCCTTTTTCCACAGAATATCCGTTAATTGAATTAGCGAACTGCATGTTGGGCACACGGACACAGCCAACGAAAAAGGGAAGCCTAGCAGGGCCACGAGGCACAGAAAAACAGAGCAAAAGTCAAAGCTCAATGTCCCCTAAAAGAGGCACTTACTCAGACACTGGCACCCGTGTACACACACCGATGCAACAGTATTTCCTATTTAAAATGGAATCAGGGTAAAGCACTACAAGAAGCAGCAGCAACACAACGCAGAGCTTGCTATTAAACGGCAAGGCAATGTAAAAAGCCACCACACCACCACACACAGGCACACAGCATGAACTCACATGGGGAATGGCGGTCACAGAGGCTGAGGCAGCGGTAGCTAAAAAGGCTTTATCAGCACAAAAAAGAACGAACGAACCATCCATGGAGCGAACGAAATAATGTTTCCACACCAAAAGAGGCACCCTTACAATGGCCAGAGCCCCAGCCGCAGCCACAAGTACGAACGAGCTAACGAACGAACGAAAAACGAACGCATGGAATCATGCAAGCAGCCAACGGACTCTCAGGCAGAGGGGACAATGTCCGTTTACTAGTGGTGCGATTGTTGGAAATACCCCAGCGATGGACACAAGAGGAGAAGGTGAGCAATGATGACAATGATGATGATGGTGATGATGATGGTGGTGATGTTGTGGTTGATGTGGACGATGAGTATGAGCGATGAGCAACCAAATCAATTGCTTATGCTAAGAGGAAATTCCACTCTACTAAACATCAAGTACATCAAGGCTATGTGCATAATATTTAGAAATTGTAATAGATCGAAGGTAAATATTTTATTTTAAATACAATAAAGGGGCGAGTTTTGAAGTTTGTCTGCCTTTGTCCACTCTTCAGGCATTCAAAAAAATAAAGAACTTCATAAATTTAGTAGGACATAAATATTCCTTTTTAGAAATTAAAGTTATTGCAAAGCAAAGACACAGTTACCACGCCTCCTTTGCGTTATTAGCCAATAGAAACCATGAGATTTTAAGGATTTTAAGATTCCACGTCAGTGCATTCGCTTGACTTTTGTTTCGCTAGGAGAATAACCAGGATTAGGGAACAAAGTTTCCCAAGCAACTTCAACTTTCGCAAGCAACTTCCTAAGCCAAAACTTCCGCAAGTAGCTTCTAGTAGTGTCACTGTCACATCTCCTTGGAGGTAGCTAAAGTGAGAAGACGTCTAGTTGAGTAACCTATGTAACATGCTAATACCAATGAGTCTTATTCGTCTTAAAGCTTATAGATCGTTGTCAGCCCCAACTCTACAATCGGTTTGTGATGGTCCAAAATGAAATAAAACACAAAAGAAAAACAAAGAACAGAACTCCCCAAATGCTGACGATTACCTTGCAAGCATTGTAAAGGCCATGATATAAAGATATGCATTTGGAATGTCTAAACTCTTCACAGAGGAAGTTGTCCTCGATCTGGCCATCCTTCATAAATATGCCACTGATATAACTATCCAGGATTTTTCATAGACCGAAAAGAGATGGGATCAACGTGAAATCTGTGGCATCAACTACAGCCATTTGAACTTGAATGAGAGTTTGTATATGACTACCTTGTCTGACCGACCACATAGCCGAACAGCCACATTCCGCATTAAGACAACAAAAAACCAGGAGGAAGTACATGATTGATGCCGTGGTCTCTATATTGAAATTTCTCTGGGATATTTTAATGCAACAGAGGGAAACAGTTTTCATAGTAAAACCTCCGATGGCGGACTTAGAGTAGTTGGTTTTGCCGCTGTGGGCAGCGGTAATATCTGAAATCTTCTTTTTCTTAGCTGGCGACTAGAATAGACATCCGCAAACAAAAAATAATTCCACGCGCTTCGGTCTTCTGCGCTTCTTATCCAATTAGTCACATTAAGCTTCGGTAGTACTTCAAAAATCTGGCCCTTTCAACGGAGTTTTGATCGCCCCCTTCTGCGCCGCCCATAGCGTTTGTTGTCAAAAACTTTTCGTGTAACATAACCCAACCCACGCAATTGCTGTATATTGATGCGCTGGGCTACGTCAATGTCGGCATATAGCTCATACAGCTCATTGTTCATGCCACGCCGATACTTTCCTTTAACGATGATGGGTAAATACATTTTCCGGGTCCATATATTGGGGAAATTTCTGTGATTGTTATTCATTTGGAAGCAACCAGAACCCTTTGCAGAATTTCCCAAGCAGCTCACGACTTTCGAGCTTCGGTCAAGTATTTCCTGGTAATGCCATCAGACATCTGTCTGATGGTAGCTAAAGTGAGAAGGTGACTAGTTGAGAACTTGGCATGTTAAAACCGATGCCAGTAGGCAACATATCTTACTGAAACTCAGTTTATACCAGCCTTGTGGTCATACCAGCCTAATGGCCGTTCATCTTAAACAAAATTATCACGAAAATATAAAAGAAAATAAGAAGTAAAACCAAATTCAAATATAAAGGTATCCATAAGGCAGAGGAGGTGTCTCATGCAGAATTTACAATAAGCTGGTCAGGGATGGTTGTAATGTAAAGTCTGTGAAATCTACTACATCTACTAGAATTTTTGCCAATTGATTTGCATTATAACGCTTGATAAATCATTAAAATATCGGACGGATAAACACGCTCTCTGGTAACTTCTATACAAACTTAACTTATACCTAATTTAACCCAGATTCTACATCTCTAACCTCCTTGATCTATGTCTTTCACTTAATTGCACAAAATTAGGCAAAACTTAAGATCACCTAAAACCTAATTTCGGGACTTGGTTTATATTATTCTGAATTGTGTACATGCTTCGATGGAAGGCAAAGCATCTGGAAGAAGCATATGACCACTGTACTGGCCACGATATTAAAAACTCTCTAAAGATTTTAATGACAGAATGGGAAGGGAAGATGCCTATGACCCAACAGAACAGGAAAGTTCAGTCTATTTACCTACTGACTATAAAGAATTCAGAAAGGTTAGTTATGCCACGATGAAGAATATGACACGTAAGTACGAGAAACTGGATCTCTACACAAAGATATTCCCAAGGAAAGTTGTTCACCCCGTGACTAAAACATAAGATATCGAACTGAGCAATAATATAATAATATATGGAAGGCATGCGTTAAGACTGAAATTAGTGACAGATGTGAATTTAAGTCCTGAAAATCGTACCATTCGAAAAAGTATTAGCTGAAGTAAACTATAAAAAAAATTATTTGTGATATGATCTAATATAGATCCGCAATAGAGAGAGCAAAATAAAAAACTTATCTGCCTACATTCCAGCTAGCCACAATTTATACTAACGAAGTCTCTCAATTACTACAATACAACGCCTATAATTCAAAAGCTTTTAAGGCGCAGTCAGCAGATACTCCTAAAAATCTGCACTTTAGCATAAACCCTGGTGCGATGAAGAATTTGCATTGCACCCGAGGATAAGGCCATGTAGCATGGCAATGCTACAGGGAGGGATTTTCTTACACAGAAAGAAGATCGAGCTAGTGAGGTTGTAGAAAGGTACAGTAATATATAGGCGGAGCTTGATAAATGTAAAAGATTAAGGTTATGTGAAGGGACTCTCCTCTTGTAAGGGAGAAAATCCGATGATGGAAGTCTGATCATGGATGTGCAAGTTATAGAGAGAATACTTTATACTTTATTTATTATACTAATGCAGGCCGAGAAATCGTTAAATTATGAAAAACAAAAGTATAATTGATAAGCCCCTCTTTGTACCATAAGATTATTGAAATCGTGGTCATTTAATGGTTTTAATTTCAGACCAATCCTGGTGCAATGAAAAATGTCACATTGCATGTGAGAGAAAGAATGCTACGTGGCAATGCTACAAGCAATTGCAAGGCGTGACAGAACGAGCTTAGAACAACAAGCAATAACAAAGCTACGGATGACGATGGCATGCTGGCGGAACCTTTTGAGTTCTGCGGCGAAGTGCTGATAATGAGACTATTAAGAAACAATTTGGCGAATGCTTACTTTAATTGTCCTATGATTACTAGATGTATGGAATTTAAGCGTAGTATTTCTTGCGTCCAAAAAGCCGATAAAGATGTTTATACTAAATACTAGGGGATACATTTTTTTAGCCGCTTTTTTAACAAACTTCTAGCATTGGAAAAAACATTGGCTTAAATGTATTATTTTTCAGAGGAATACTTTAAGGTTCATGAAATAATTTTTTTTAGATTTTTTGAAAAAAAAAAAATTAAAAACTAGTCTTACTTTTTGGAGACAGTAGAGAAAAATCGCGTAAATGTTATTTCACCTATTTTGCAGTTTTAAAATAACTCGTTCTAAGTGAAATTATAGGGCAGGTTTTTGTCTTAAGAATGCAAAATTTACACAGACATCTGCAAGTTTTGACAGATAAAAATGTGACTGCTTCTATTTAAAAAATCACGCTTACTTTTGCTACATCGACAACATATGCCCTCAAAGTTGTGAGGTGGCAAAAACAAATTCCCTTGCATCTCATGAATGAGACATGGGAGAGCTTCTCACATTCAGTAGAGCTTACACGCTTTCTATTTTTGACTTACTCAGCGGACATACAACAGATTAACGACGATTTCGAACTCCGCAATTTGAGAATCCTTTACAAGACTTTTCTGATTATTCGACTACTCATAGTGTTTGTCAGAGACATCGCATTGATTGCCGCTCAAATAATGATAGGTGGCTGTATCGGGCATTGAACCTGCGACCATGCGAACGATAGTCGCGTGTACTAACTATCGGTCCACTGTCTTTAGGTTTCCTAGAACTTCGTAAACAATTTGTTTCACGTCCTTAGCAACTAGCGTGATAAATTATGGGAGAATTCGAAGGAACTTAAAAGGTTTCTAAAATCCTTGAACACATACAATGATTTTTTTTTTTAATTTAAACATTTTCTTGTATTTTGCATTCAAAAAATAAGCCTACAACTCAACTTCATCGAATTTAACAATACAACTTCATTGGGTTTAAAAATTAAAAACAAAACAAAAACGCTTCCAATATATTATATACAGGAGTACATATACGAGTAGGTATGTAGTAGTCATCAATAATTTACAGTATTTACTCGATAAAAGACCGCTCGTGTTTTTAAAACCTAAAGTCCACAAATAAATTGGAAACAAGCAACTAATAATGTTTACATTAAAAAAAAAGCTCAAAAACATTCTTAATACCTAATATGATTTAATCCTCTCAAAGAGGATTTGCTGCTTTATGTTGCTCTACTTCGCATGGAATGTGTTTATTGGCATTTCAGGTCGCTGTACAACTTTGCACACGTTACCCGCTCAAAATGGAAAGAATTTCCGCTGAAACAGAATGAAACCCCCAAAAATTGTGTAAACGCCTCCCGATAACAACGGCAACAATAGAAATAACAACGACGCCAGAGCAAATGATAAACGATGATGATGACGACGAAGGCCACCACAAACACGGACATTAGTAACGACAACCTAACGAGCCGATTTTGTGTTCAAGGAGAATGAGGTCGCAACCACCGCAAGCAGGAAGGAAAGTCACCACGCGAACACAAAATTTCAATTGTATGCAGTACACTTCTAAACAATCACCGCATACACATGCGCAAATCACACTTCCCCATACTCACATACCAGTTTGTATACTGGTGTGTTTGTGTGTATTTGTGAGAAAATTGGCAATAAGTGGTGCTTTTAATATTCAATATGGCTGTCAACTGTAGAGGGTGAAATGGGTGGTGGACGAAGGAAACAAATATGGAATCTGTTCATTAGAACAAATATCGAAAGAAGAGGACTATAATCATATACTGAATTGAATTAAATTGCAAAATAAATCGTTAAATTAAAAAATATGCACTAAAAACTCCAATAGGTAAAAACGTTTCTTTTATTTTTAGGATTTTCCATTGGAATAGGACAAAAGTATACAATGAAGGAAATAATAAGCGGATTCACATTGTCGTTAGAAAGAAATATCTTTAAAAACTATCTTCAGTTAGAAACTACTTTTATTTCAAAATAATGTCACAAATTTAACTTCGCATTTATAAGTGTCTTTTGTTGTATTTTAGCATAAGAAAAAAATGTTGTTTTCCGAGGTAAAATATTGTTAGACACCATTTTTGAAATAGTTTTCTGAATGAAAAATTACATTAAAATACTTACTTACTATTACGAGCGGTTTTGCAATAAATAAAGTTTCCTGAGGTAGCCCCCAGAAAAAGTCTAATGGCGTCAAATCTCATGATCTTGGTGGCCAATTGACGTTACCAAAACGTGAAATTACGCTTTCTGGAAACTTCTCATGCAATAAAGCCAAAATCGGATGTGTTGTGTGTCTCGTGGAAACCACCAGTTGTTGAAACCACCAGTTCTTAATCTTCAATTGCAGACCAAAAACAGCCATAGCCATACGGGAATAGCGCTCTGAATGGAAATTCGGATTATCCGCCATACTTTCCCCAACAGAAGCGATATTTTCGGCAGAGCGTACATTACAATGATACACAGGCCTGACCAAATCTGTAACGCTCCCAGTCTCTTCAAATTTCTTTATAATCTTGTCAATTCTTTGCACAGTAGTCTATTATAACGACTATGATCACTCGTAATGCAAGAATCCACATTTAAATCACCATTTTTATAGTAAGTTTTAACTATTTTTACACGTTGTTCGGTTGTTAAACGATCCATATTCGTAAATGGCAAACCTTTTACTGAATAAATAACACTTCAGATGACAGATATTTAACAGCTGACAGCCTTGCCAGACTGGTGGTTATGAAACCACTAAATGGATATTGTTTTTGTTTTCTGTGTATAGGATATGAAAGACTAAAGCCTATTCTATCTAACCTGATTAAGCTTCATCAGTGTGGCTTTAGTGTGGCCTAGTAAATCCATAAATAACCAGGTGTTCATAAATCCAGGAACAGGTGTTCATAAATCCAGAAGACAGATGGAATCACATGGAATATCACCTATTCGTCGACTATAGAGCTAATTTAAAAGTTTCCGATATGTTTCATCTGTATGAGGTCTTAGTCTAATGATATTCCTGAGAAGCTCACACGCCTTTGTACGATGGCGCTGATTGACGTGAAGTAAGTCTTTTTATACTAAGCGAAGATTTAGACAGAACCACAATCTGTCGTGCGACCTCTTCAACATATTGTTACAGATGTTTATGGGAAATCTGCTGTTATCACGACTAGTATCATCTGGAACAAAAGCCATACGCCAAAAATGTGTGCTGTGTGATGCCGACATTATTGCCAGGAAACTTAAAGACGCTACTGCAGCTTCTTAAGCATTGAAAAGGGGCCAAGATGAAGACATCACTGCCAGAACACTTCAAGACGTTACTGCAGCCTTCTTAAGCATTGAAAATGGGCCAAGGTGTAGACATTATTGCCAGAACACTTCAAGTCGCTACTGCAGCCTTCTTAAGCATTGAAAAGGGGCTAAGATGTAGACAATATTGTCAGAAAACTTCATGACGTTACTGCCGCCTTCTGAAGCATTGCAAATGGTCCAGCAAAAATGGATCTGTTGGTACAATAGGACAAAACAAAGTTTTCTGTTTCGAAAAACAAAGGGTCTACTTATTTGGGACGCTGCGTGAGCGTCGACAATTATAACTTTGAGATGGCGAAAGAATTCATCCATCTCGGTTGTGCCGTAAATGAAACTAATGATTTCAGCCTTGAGTTTAAGGGCAGAATATTGCTTGCGAACAGATATTACTATTGGGCTAAGTAAGTGATTTAATAACAAATCCCTCTCTCGGAGAGCAAAAATCCAACTGTACCGTCGTTAATCGTTGCAAAATTCTGGATTATGACTCAAGCGGATGAACCAGTGGTGGGAATCTTCGGCATGGACGCATCATCGTTAACAGAGAGAATCGGTGTCGCATGAATCGTGAGCTGCACGAGCTTTATAATTACATCGACGTGAGATCAAACGCATCAAAATTCAGCGATTGCGTTGGCAGGGTCATGTTGTGCAGATGGACTCAAAATCTTCAGCATGAAAAGCCTATGATAGGGCACTCGATGGGCGGCATTGATGAGGACGATGAAAGCAGCGTTGGAAAAACCAGGTTTTTGAAACACTGTCAAAGCTTGGTGTGAAGGCAGAAGACCGGAGCGCTTGGGTTACTTTCTATGTACAGCGTAAAATAGGTAAGGATGTCTATTATAATTGCCGTTCAAGTACGAAATGGCATAAAATATAGTTTATAAAGAACATTGTCGGAGGCCGATTGAAAAAGCTTTCCTGAACATTTGAGTTGATAGCAATTGACAGCTTTTTTGATACAGCATTTTTTATTTTTAAATAGCTTTAAAAAAATTCCATTTTTATAAAATTTGGTTAAGAAAATTAAAAAAATTCTAATTTTTCACGTATGCATTCAGTCTTTGTATGGGTAGATTTCGACAAATATCGAACTTAACCTGTTCGAACAGGTGGCTGGACCGGCAAACGAACGTGCTACACCGAAGTTTAACCCATTCAGAACCAAAAACTTCACATAAATTTTTATAAGGTTAATGAGTACCAAAAGTTACAGCACATGAGACAATAATCCAAAAAAAGGATAACGTGCGAGTTAGTTTAGATTGTATAAAAACCGCATCAAAATCTAAAATCGTTATAAAGTCACATTTGTGTTAAGCCCTGTAGCAATTCTTTGATATAGCTTGAGAACACCCGAGCTAAATTTTGAAGTGAACTTATCTTGAAAGCAATAAATAAACTAAATCACTATACTTCTCGAGAAATTCGATATATTTTGGGAATATTAAAAAAACTAAACAATATTTAATTTTAGTTGGAAATATCGATATTGGTTTATTCCTTCATAAAAACGGAGCCAGTTCAACAAGCCCGAAATCTAGTTAAAAATGACTACGACTAAAAAACGCAAACAGTTCAAGGAAAGTGGTCGCGAGCGGTTTCTTTGTAAAGTCGCTATTCTTACACAGCAAGAATACTATCCCACTGATATCTCCAACTTACAAAATGTAACTCCGGACGATGGTATGATAACGTTGGACGGATGACGGACAACGAGTGGTGCTCGAAATTGTGGCTCTTGAAATGGAATGGAAAAACAACAAAGGCAGGAGTACAACAACACAAACTGCTGGCACATATACACTCAAGTGAGTGCAAGCTCACAATAGCCTGGTCATGTGGATGTGGACGATGAAGTCCACTAACAATTGAATTGACTTCCAAATTCCAGAAAGAAAAAAGAAAGAGAAATGCGCGAGGGGGAGGAAATAAGGAAAATTTGTTGCTGTTGCGTGGTGTTGTTTATCAGCAATACTAAACCTACACAAACAACAATAACAACCGCGACGACCACAACCAACACTTGGGCAGTAGCAACAACAAGGAGGCACTGGCAACGAAAATTGTTGCTGATTTGCCACCAAAACCACCACTGCCCCTAGTCCTCCTTCTCCACCACAATCGCATACTCTTACGTTTGACGTAAGGCGACGGACGGTAGCGGCAACCGAGAATCATGATAGCCTGTTGCTAGCACGACGAAAGTATCATGTGGTTGGGAACTGAAAAATAAGAAAATAAAAAATGTGCTATGTAAAGGAATTGGAAAAGCAAACAAAATCCACCAGCCATAAAACACACCAGATCCCCTCTTCCCCCACAAGGCGAGTGAGAGTCGAAAGTAAACAGTGCCAGTTTAAGGGCCAACTGAGGAGGAGGGGAGCACGGTGGCGTATTGGTGGAACGTTGAATTGGTGTTAATTTTAGGAGAGTAAAAAAAAAACACCTTAAGTGTCGTTGTTGTTGTTGTTTTTGTTGTTATTACTTTCTGCCTGGGTGTTGACAACTAAATCAAACGAAAAAGCTCTTCCTTTATGCTCTCTTCAATAAGACCGGCACCACCACCATCATTACCACCCCATAACGAACGATCCTCGCACGATCGTGAATCGCATGATTTAACACCAAACAGGCTGATAAACATCACAACTACAAATCAACAAAAATCACAAATTTCCTATCTTGTATGTATGCGTTCTTACTTTGTACGTGTACTATTCGCTCGTGCTGTAGACTTGAGTGTTACCATTTGTGTACGATTACTAAGAGTAAGAGAGGGCACCTCTCCGACCTCCCTCCACTGACGAAAGACTTTTCGAAAGTAAAAAAAAGAACAACAAGTAAATTATTTCCTAGCAATTATTGTTGCCAAACGACAATTTGACTGCAGCACTTTTTCAAAATTTTGCGCAAATTATTAGCACTTTTCCAAAACGTTTTTAACACAAAAAGGAAAGAGTTGCCAAAGTTTCCTATATACTGTTCTGTGATGTAATAATTCGAAAAAATGCACTACGTCGGGCATAACCACGAAAAAAAAATACACCAAAAAATGTATTCCACATCCTTAGCATATACATGATACCTTAAAATAGGAAACTATTGCCAAGATTAGGGGAACGTCTATGTGGCCCTAGGGACCACGAAGTATGCTTCTCACATTTGAGTCGCAAGTTAAAGGTTTTCCAAAAGGTACTTTCAAGTCCATATGCCTACTGATGTATCTTTTGTATCCTTTTAAATACTTTGAGCAGATTTATATTTTAATTACTTCTCGCGGCTATGATCGTAGGTTCAAAACCTGATACTATAATACAACCATGAAATCTTTTTTTCAGCGGCGGTCACATTGATGTTTCTGACAAAAGCTTAGAGTAGTCGAGCAATGGGGATTATATTCCATACTAGCATAATCGATTTGGTATCTCCTGGCTGCGAAGAAAGGGTTGATAATTGCGGTAGTACCAAAATTGTCAGCCCCTTTTCCTAGATAGTTCAAGTTTCACTTGGCTTTCCCAGGGGGGCGTTGGCAATCGCATTGCAATATGCCCAGGGTAAGGCCTTCATGGCGAGACTCACGTTAAACCCTCGTGGATTTCTGGTCGTTAAGCAACTTATTCCGCTCAGGGATGTCAAAAATGTAAGCTCACTGAATGTGAGTAGCTCTCCCACATCCCATACGTGGTATGCAGGGCGAATTTGTTTGATTAGTTCCATCCACAATTTTTTTTTAGTTTTTTAATACTTTGAACAGGTTTTTAGTAGTTTTTAACATGTTTTTTTTAAATTTGAAAAGGCTTTAAAAGTAATTCAAACTGACTTCCAAAGATACCTCATGAACTTTGCACTCAACCATGGCATTAGCTTTCGTTGAATGAGCACCAAGCTGAGGATGATAAAAAATAAAAAGCTTTCTTTTTGGCGTGTCCTAATATGTAGACCTAATAAATCGGAAACTGAATTCAGATATATGGATTGCGGCAAATGTTGGAAGTCGCCAGAAACACAGATCGTCTCATATCATGTTTTCATTGATTAAAAGGCCAACTTCGGTAGACGAAATTAGCAAATATTATTTGAAGCATGGCTGATTTTGATGTACTTGCGAAGTTTATACGTCATCAATGAAGAAAAGCACTCAGCCATTTTTAACCAAATAAGGTCTTGGATGAAAAAACAGTTTATCACACGGTCTGTCCAATGGGGAAAGCTGCAGTGGCTGATGATTGGACGGAAAACGCGGAATGTTACTGTAGAGTTCTCAAGAATTGAGAAGCAGTCAGCAAAAGTGGATTTAGCTCCAATGGAGGACGAAACCAAGCTGTTTGTTCTAACGAACAAAGTGATGGACGACTTTGCACATTGAATTCAATGACAATAAAATAAACAGGTGGTATTATCGGCTAAGTAAGCAATATGGGAATAACATCTTTCACAAGGACCATGTACTAGTTCCACATTCCAGAATCCCATTTTATGACATAAGCGAATAGATCTATTTTGGGAATCTTCGATAGGAAAATTCTCTGCAAAATGTAAGGACGTATCGTTCGCTTCTTATGAGTCGTAAGCTGTATATCGACATCGACGTACGTAGTCAAGCGCACCGAAACATAGCCATTGCCGTTTGCATTGCGCTAAGCCATTACGGCAAGAACAGTTTTCGATAGTGATATCGACAAATGATCAGTCCGAAGTATACAACTTTTAAGTTCTATTGAATTCGTTTTTATATAAGCGCCTTGTGGAGACAGGTTAATAAGTTGTTAATCAAACATGTATGGTGCTCATTTTTCAGATTGATTCATTCTTATGTCTCAACTTAATATCCATTCAACTTTATACAATTTCCCCAACTATTCTCCAAAACTTCAACAGTTTACAACTGAAAGTGCCAAACCATAGAAGTTAACATTGACGTCGCTTTTGGAAGCTATTTTATATTTAAAAATTGTATCGGAATAGAATATTTCATCAGACCGCTTCAAAACAGAGGGACCTCCAGAAGGTTTATTCATTGCAAGTTTTATTATACGCAATAAAGATTTTCAATTGGTGAAGAAATCATCCATCCCCAGTGTTAGTTGCTCTGAGGCAAATCTTTTTCCCCTCAACCATTCCCTCAGTTTTGGGATTAGTCGTAAAGGACTGAGTTCCGTGAATACGCAAAAATGAGAAAGCAATTCTTAGCGAAATCTATTGCATTTGTTCCTCAGTGATAGACACGATAGATTCGTCTACCATCCTGAAGAACGTTTAATTATTTCCACGCCAACTTTTGATGTTTCCTTTATACAGTAAATGTCGTTGATTGTATGCTTTGAAAGAACATAATCGAGGAGATTAATGATGTAACTCAGCTTTCTAGCTGACTTTATAGTTTTCAGCTCAAATGGACCCAGTTCCTCAAATAAATTGCATTATTTCGAATGTTCCTTTGTCACCAATATGCGGAGAGTCCCAGTTTTATCCACAGAAAAGGAAAATCTTAAAAATTTTGAAGGATTTTTTTTTTGAAAAATCTCCAAACTTTGTTATATAGTCGCGTTTGTAATTCAGTTCCGCAGATAAATTCTACCATTTCGCATGCTCCTTTGTCTCAAATATGAAGAAAGTTCCACAAAAAAGAATCACATCAGAAATTTAGCTGGATATCATTGAAAGATTTTCAAATTTTGTCCTAGAGTCGTGCCTACAATCCACGCGGCACCCATTTTGCAGATAGCTCAACTGTTTATGCAAAATTGAAATGATTGTAGGTAAGCAATTTTCTATATACAAAACTGCCTGTATAAACACTTTCCATATAGAGAACTGTCCTAGTAGGCTTTTTCCATAAGGGAAAGTGTATAGGTAGTAATTGGTTCTTTCTACTTGGGAAATTGTCTGAATGGGCATTTTCTGCATAGAAGAGGCACGGAGGAAAGTGACTGAATAGGAACTGTCCAAGTACAAAAGAGTTTCGACATCAACTTTTCGAATAAGAAAATTTAAAAGGATCTTCTATATAGGAAAATGGATTTCATTGAAAAATCTCCATATTTTGTCATTGCGTCGCGCTTACAATCTACGCGGCACCCATTTTACATATAGCTCAAAATCGAAATGACTGTTTGTAAGCGATTTTACATATAAAAAAAAACTGGAACGGTAACGTGTTTGGATAGGCACATTTTACATATGAAAGTATATGAAAAAGCATCTGTGGTTTAAAAAAACTGTGTTGTTTTCCAATCTCCGATAAGCCAAAACATTATTTACGATTTTCAGTGTAGCAGCCTCTACTCGACATAGCGAGGTGCATATACAATCACGTTCAAATTCATTAATTGTATTGGACGCAGTCGCAACAGCTACAGCAGGTGTGATATAAGTGTTATACTATTGGGCAATGATTTCTTTCAGTGTTAAACCTTTTTTGTTATTCTGTGAAGATGTGTGTTTATAGCTAGAAAGTACTTTTTTCGTCATGAAAATAATACTAATCTTGTGTGTTTTAAGCATCCTTAGTGCTGTATTTGGTAAATTTTTCTCGTATGATCGGTAAGATTTCGATCGATATCTTATTAATTGTCCTTTGGCATTTTTTTTTTTACAAATCATAAACATGGCAACACTGCTTAAGAGAAATGTATTGAAAGTTTCGCCGTCATCGTGATGAGAGCAACATTTAGGATCATTTCATTCATTTCTAAGGGGGGTTGGTTGGGGGCTGTTGATATACATTTTTTTTTTTCATTCTACAGTGGGGTTGTTGGTGTATAGAATGCATATGTGCGTTGTTGTTATTGCTGTTATTTGTTATTTTTATCATTCAATTTCAAGGAGGAGGATGTTGGTGTAGAGAAATTTTGTTTGCATTTTTTGCGGCTGCTGCCGCTTCTTCTTTACTGAAATTTCGTTGAAAGTTTATTTTTAAAATTTTAAATTGTTCTTTTTTTTCAATTTCGTAACGATAAGGAAACTGTGGGTGTTTTGTTGTTGTAGTTGTTGTCGATTTCAATGTATTTGATAAAAATAGAAACTGTTCTGTTTTTATTTGATGCAAAACACAAGAATGTTACAATAAAACGATACAAAATAAATTAGGTCAAATTGTAAAATCGAAAAGGATTGAGAAATTTAGGGGAAGTATAAGCGATTGAAGCAAAGATTGTGAAGTGTAGTTGACTAGTTAGCAACTACACAAAAGTCCTCTTAGCGATAATAAAAATCTTATTCTAACAGGCGGCATTGAAGTTCCCTTAAGAAGCTGTTTGTTTTTGTTCCAAATCGTTACTTTGTTTAAGAGTTCCTCGTTAAAAATTCATGTCATAATTATGAAATTTAAATCAAAGTTGTGATAACCTCAATCCTGCCTGTACTGTAGCCATATATGTGTGCCCTCCTGCCCCTACCGCACCACATCATTCCTATTTCTTCCGTTCCCCTTTCAATTTAATATGGGCCTCGTGTGAAGTTCCCAAAAGATACGTACCGACGACGTTTTTATTCCGTTTAGTTTATTTCTGATTACTTACTTTACCGCTGAGATAAGAAACCTTTTTGGCCGCCTATAACGTGTTGTTCCACACTCCTCCATCCCTCCTCCCCTTCCTGATAAGGAGAAGCAGGAGATAGATTTCGTTTTCTTTATTTTTCTGTTTATCTTGTTTTTCAGGCTCCTTTTACTCTGATAAGCAATACGGAATATTTACTTGCCGAAGTCAAGTGTTGGAAAAATAAATAGAAATTGACGAATATGTAGCAGAGTAGGCAAAAATATGTGAAGAAGGTATGAACGCACCAAGAAATTGGATACAGTTGGTAGGAGCAGGGTGGCGAGCTTGATGGATAATTTTGTTAGCATCGAGAGAGAAGAAACTTTTTTAGGTTTATGCACAGAGTAGAGTTGGAATAATTATATTGGTATCTCAATTACGACCACCAGGAACATTTTCTATAGTAAACAAAATACATACATATAAAAAAAAGAAAAAAAAAACAAAACAAAAACAAATCCCCTGCATCTAATTCTCACATTCGGTGAGCTTACACATATTCTTTTATAGACACACACACCGAAACCTACAGCAGTTTAATGACGATTCCGAACAACACAGTTTAAAAGAGGTACTTACAAGACTTGTTGATTACTCGATTACTCCAAGTGTTCGCCGAAGTGCCGCTCAAATAACGTTCGGTCACATATCCATATTACTGCATCCAAAAAGTACGGCTATTAAGACCATTTTTTTCAAAAAATTTTTATTTACTCATCCAAATCTATTTCAACTCCTTCAGCGTATTCCCCCGGGATACAATACGCTTATGTCAATTTCATTACCAATCCTTAAATGATGCCGAATATTCACCTTTCAGTATCACCTTTAGAATGCATTGCGATTTACGTTGAATCTCTTCAATTGACTTAAAATGTTATGCCTAGAGTGGTTTTTTAGGTTTAGGCTATAAGCTAGGTTCTACATATATTCTTTTCACGAGGAAAACATTTCAAGGAACATTGTTTGCTCTTGCAAAAAATTTTGCGGCATTGCCAGCTTTTCTTGTATTGATTTACAACACTGAACACCAAACAGCTGGTGTTTTTACGCCATAATACATATATTCGATAATATATTTGTAGAATTTGTCAAGTCTTTCCTTATTACTGTTTCCAAGTTTACAAATGTAGTATCGAAGATATTGCAACGTAAAATATATATTATTCCAACTTCAGTGTTGTAAATCCACAAAAAATCGGTTGGCGTTGCCACATAAGAACATTTTCCTTGTGCAAAAACGTAGAACTGTCTGGTGGAAAATTTAGCTATAAATTCAACGACCTTTTCTTTTTGTACGGAGTTTCATCGTGAAAAAATCTTTATAGTACCAGCCAATAGCCAGAAATTGTGGGATGCTAGATCAGAGAAATACGATATTACGACTGCATTTTTGGCTAAAAACTCACGAAAAGCGAATGCAGTGTGAGATGGCGCATTATCGTAGTGCAAAACTTAGAATTGTTCGTCCATAAATCCCAGTTATTTTTGCAAATAGCTTCACGAAAACAACGCATAACGCTCAAATTATATCACTTGTTGACAATTTCGTCCGACGGAAGAAACTTATAATGCTCAATAGCACGATAATCGAAAAAATTATCAACATAATCTTGACTATTGAGTGATTTTGGCGCAATCTTTTGCATTTGCACAATATTCCCTCGATTCGTCATTATTTTTGGGTCATATGCATAGATTTTATTCGAATTTCTAGTAATAATTCATGTTATAGTACCTTAAAAGACAGATATGTATCTTCTTTTCACAGATTTAAATCTGATTACATTTTTCGTATAAACCGAGGCTATTTCAAAATTAAATTAAACTGATTTGTTGGAAATAGCAACAGCATCATCAAGGTTTCTAATTTTTAATTCTTCAAACATCAAATCTCGGATTATGGGACGTGGCTTTCATTGGTTGGTCTTTGTCCGGTCGTTTGGGACGCTTTTCGTCTTCAACTTATTCTCGGCTTCTTTTTGTTGGGCAATTTATGCCACCTATAAACATTTAGTTGCCGTTTCATGTTGAAGGAATAGCATCGAGAACATTTTCGCCGTTTTCTTTATCAGATTCGAACATACATATATTCAATCAGATCTGTCAGATCTTCAAAACTTTTAGCGTCATCATTGTCTACCGCACTTCTACCGGGAATTCTCACTGCATGGCACTACCTAAATAGCATAACAAAGTTTGTCTCTTTATTTTAGTTCGAAGAAAGGAGTGTTTTGAGCGAAAACAAAGTAGGTGGCAGCACTTTGATTAGTAATAAACATGTTTTATTATTAAAATAGATGTTTATTACGTTAAAATTTAGAAAAATAAACAAAAACCATATTATTTATTTAGGAGAGATATTTATAACTATTTTCTTTCAGCTTAGTTAACTAAAAATATTAATTCAACTTAAGAAACAAAAAGCGACTTCATGACGACTGCATTTTTCGTTTTTCAAAGAAACAAAATACGAAATTAATTCTACTTTCGATTAGAATGGAATTCTGTAACAGGACCGAAAGTCTGTTCCCCGAAATCTGTTTTCGAAGTTTCGAAGTTCGAAGCAGAAGTTTAATTTTGAAATGAGATGAATGCAACCCGTTTGTCTAACAAAATTATACCTTGTTGTAATCCACACTAATGAAATTTATGATTTCAAATTTGGTACAGATATGTCCCAAAAACATTTCGGAAGTCCCGCCCATGTATCTTAAATTGGATACTGGTCTTAATTGTTGGTCACAGTAATGCAGAGCCAGGCAACTTACGACAATTTGGGAGGAATCTCATAAAGTTGCGTTTTAGGGTCATTTTGAATATACGAGGGCCACAAAAAAGTTGAGAAAAATTGTCTTAATTTTTAAACATAATTTTCTTTTAGATCGCTAAACTTTTTCCACTGAAATTAAATAGCTTCTATATCCTGTATATATTAAGAACTTTCAAACTCCTTAAAATAGCCATCAACCGCACACCCAACTCTTCATTGTTGGCATATCTTTTACCACAGAGCCATTTTTTCAAGTTTGGAAATAGAAAATAGTCCGAGAGAGCTAAATTTGGTGAAAAAGATACGTGATGAAGCAATTAGAACTTTAATTCATTCATTTTGGCCATCGCAGTAGTAGATGTGTGAACTGGAGCATTGTCTTGATGAAACAACACTTTCTTTTTCACCAAATGCGGCATTTTTTCCAACAACTTCATCACTTAAACGCTGCAATAAATTATCATAACATTCGCCGTTGATGGTTTTTCCTTTCTGAAGATCAATCAATAAAAATAATCCCATGTCTTCGCCTTCTTTGGACACGATTCTTCCATTGAATGTGTTGTTTCACCAAGACAATGCTTCAGTTCACACATCCACTATTCGAATTGCTTCACCACGCACCGTATTCTCCAGATTAAGCTTCCCCGGACTATTTTCTATTTGCAAGTTTGAAAAAAATGGCTCGGCAGTAAAAGATGTGCCAACAATAGAGAGTTGAAGTCTGCGGTTGATGGTTATTTTAAGGAGTTTGACAGTTCTTACTATAAACAATGTATAGATGCTAATGAATATCGCTGGAAAAATTGTATGGAACTGAAATAAGGTTATGTTGAAGAATAAAGAACAAACTTGTTTGTGTCTTCTTTGTTACGTCGGATAGTGTTGTGATTGCCGTCGTAAGTTGGATTGGTTCCTTCCCGCGTCAAATTGGCCTAAATAAGACAAATTCTGAAATGGAATCTTTTTTCAAAAGATTGATTTGATTCTTGTACAAGCAAGTTTTTCTTGCTTTGACCATTTTTCCAGTAAATACGAGTATTTTTATTTTTTTCAGCATTTTTTAATAATTACGACCATAGTTAGAGCTGCGTCTTGAAAAGTTTATGAGCTAGGTTTGGTGTTTTCGGTATCCTGCGACTCATTATCATATTCATCTTTTAGTCACTAACATTTTTAACAATTGAATTTTGACTACAGCAAAGAATTCGTGTTTTTTTATTGCAAGTTCTTTCTTTTAAACAACAACACCAAAAGAAAAAAAATTTAAACCAATATGGGGTTTGTATCCGTAATCCGTTTTTATATTCAAGTTAAAAAATATTGCGGATTCACCTCTCTGATTTGATGAAAGAATACTTTTATATAGAATCAAGATCATTATTTAGAACTCGGGTTAGTCCATGGACAGAAGTACAGTTCACCGTCTTTTTTGACAGAATCTTTACGGTTTTTCCCGCCCGATCTTGATTTTAGTACTTAGTGATTATAGTTTTGGTCCCATGTCGAATACAGCTAAATTCGATGTATCACTATAACGTACAACGTACCTGTTACGAGATATTTTCGACAAACATCCGCTTCTTAAACTACTGTGCAGCATGTAACACGAGCATCCGTCGCCTTTTCTTAAGGATTATAACTGTAATGGGGGTACACCCCGTAACAACACGTGGAGTAGAATGCGGAATTGAAATGACAGACAGTACGAGTATTCATTTCACCAAATATAATTCCATATGAAACAAAACGACAACCAAACCATTGAAAAACAACAATAACAAGGAAAGTTAACTTTATCAAAAGATTCAGTGCCAGACGGACGGACAATCCAGTCGTCGCCTGCCAATGAAAACAATCAACGAGTGAAATGAAGTCAAGAAACGGTTTCTGATTTACAAGAAACACAAAGTAAATACAAAACGAGCCGGCCGATATGATACGAGTACGAAATGAAAATAAAACACACATACACACATGTGTTTGCGCATACATAAAAAGGTGTAAAAGGAAAGCCATCATAAAAAAAAGTTGTAAGCTCATGACTGCAGCAACCCCACTGACAAAAGTCGTAAGGGGAGCAGGGAGAAGGAGAGAAGAAAGAAAAAAAAAAAACAAACCCATTTCTAGACAGTGCAACAGGTTGTTGGTAACGTAACGATGGTTGACGGCGGTGGCGGCAGCGCCGAAACACGATTGAGAAACCCTGGGATTATACGAGTACTTGTAGTAAGAACTGCAGGAGAAAACTGCCTGCTTACTAGGAAATAAACGTAAAATGAGTAGCTTCCATGAAAGATTTACTCGAACGCGTAAAATTACGATTCAAAAACCTTTTTTATGTTTATTTTTTATTTCAAGTGCGACGACTTGTACTTGCAGGAACTTCAGCAATTTGGTCCGGTTTTGAATTTGGGGAATTCTCTGGAAGTTGTTTTATTATGTTGCTTGATTGTTATAATTTTATAAACAAATGTTAATTTTTTGGGGAGAATTTAATTGTTGAACAAGGCTAAGGATTTTTCGATGGGAAATTGATAGAAAATGGTTATGCGTAATTGTAAATAATAAGAAATAAATGTTAGAATTCAAAAGCTTCTAAAATTTAGCTCACAAATTACTCTATTTTTGTCAATACATAAATTGTTAACAAACATATCAAGATTTTTTCTACATTATTCCCAATTGGAGGAATTGCATATGAAATTGATATTTTCTATTTATATTTGAGAAAAATCCAAATGAAATTAGGATTTTTTTTTATTTAGATTCGAGAATTTCAATTTTATTTGAAAATTTTTATTAAAAATTTCTCGTTTTGTTTTCAAATGTTTATTATTATTATTATTCCCAATATTGTTTGGAATTTTCTTGATTTCATTTGTAATTTTGTCAAATATAAATGTAAAAATCACAATTTAATTTGAAATGTTCTCAAATCACAAATAGCAAATCACGTTTTGATTTGGAATTTTGTCAAATATAAATGGAAAATGTCAATTTCGTTTGTAATTTTCTCGAATATATAGATGGTTAGTACAAGCGACCATTGTTCACATGATCGCGGGTTGAACCCCGCATACAGGCACCTATCATTATTTGAGAAGTGGTCACATCGATGTGTCTGACAAACAATTCAAGTAGTTGAGGAGTCAACAAGTGTGGGAAATGCTTCACTAACTGGGATTTTCGGAGGCGCCGTTAAATTGTAAATCCCGTTGAATGAGTCTAAAAAGAGAACGCGTGTAATCTCACTGAATATAAGAAGTTCTCCCATATCTCAGTCATAGAATGCACAAGAATTTGTTTTTTTATGTTTTTAACACCATTTTAATAAAGACGTTGCAGCATTGCAACGCATTTTTGCATTGCATTGCATTTTTTTAGTGTCAAGCTCAGCAGCACTACATGCATTAAACTTTATATGTTGTCTAGGATGTAAAACTCTTCATACGTAGAATGTTTATAATTCAATTGCATTCTTTGGGCGTGACGATTTTTTATAGCTTTTGTGTAAAAGCTAATACTATCCTAACTTTTTGCGACGAAACTCCACATAACAAAATGGTCGTGAAATTTGTAGCTAAATTTTCCTCCCAAACAGTATTATATTTTTCCTCCATTATTTTTTTTAAGTGGCAACGCCAATCTTTTTTGCTGTTTTCCAACACCGAAATCGGAGCAACTTTACGTGCTGAGAAGATTGCTATATTGCTATATTCTTTCCACGAGAAAAAAATCCGAGACATGGTTTTTTTCGTGAAAACAAATAATCGGCATTGTCCGGTTTTTTTGTATTGATTTGCAACACTGAAATCCTAGCAACTTACTTACAGTACAATACAATGCAATACAATTATGCAAATATATTATTGAACATATCTGTGGTTACAGAGCAAAACGACTTCAGTGGAGTTAAGACCAAATCGGGTTTATTCGTGTTTTTTTGGTGCTATTATTTACGCACATATTTGCCGCCAATCATCAACCCAAAATTCGGTCTAGTTCACAAATGACAGCAAATTTTCAAAAAGAAATTTCTCCAAAGTTTGATAAAACCGAGAGCATGTTTTTTTATTATTATTGTTTATGTCTCCAAGACACATATTGTCGTCCCAGCGCGATTTCGAACTCTGTATATTTGGAAAATTATAACAAATTCCCATACCTAAATAATAGCGTTTCTTTTTAAACATTTAACATCTCAAAACAGTGAATTTGTAGTTAAGTTGTTTTTCCTTGTAAGCACGTAAAAACATAATTTCTGGGGATTTCAGTGTTGGAAATCAATTCAAAAAAAGCTGGCAATATCGATGTCTAGTGAAATTTTTTCCTCCTGAAAAGAATACAGTAGCTAGCTTAAAACGCAGTATAACACGAATCCGCCGAGCACGTCAAGTATTTTTTATTTTTATATTATTATTTTTATATTTTTACTATGCTGATGCCAGATTAGACATATCTACGCAGGTATTGCCATATCTCAAAATGTGAGTGGTAGTTCTCGTACACGAATTCTCTTTTTGGAAAGAAATATAAAGAAAGAAATTCATAATACGAAAAATTAGTCAGTTATATAACTAATTATATAACAGTTCAGTTATATGTATAACAGTTCCAAAACTAGCGGACCTAACAAAGAAGGCTCAAAAGAGTTGGGAAAAATTTTCTCATCCACGGTTATAAATCGACGCAATGTTCAGTTTTATTGCGATGTTTTTATTGAAACATCACTAAACATCTTCACGACGCCGTTTTTGCTCTATCAAAAGCAACCATGGCACCCATCTTGCACACAGCTTTTTCATCTTGAAATCTTCGATCAATATTCAATTTATAGCACTCTTTGAAAATGGTAGGCATTCAGCTAGCCCACGCACCTTCAGCCGACGATCATCCAATACCATTTTGTTGATTTTCTTAGCCGTGTCTTTAATATTGGTTGCACTGAGACCTTGAATTAAATAATGATGGCCAATTTTTCCCATATATACAAAATCACTGAGATCGTTTACTTTTGATGACTCAAATAAAGATATTTGCGCCTTGAAACTGCAAACATATGTTTTGTAAGGTTGCCACTTTTCAGCAAAATAACTTTTTTAAACCACTGGCACCATCTATAGTCACATCGGCTAGTTTTGGGACCGCCGTCATATTTTCAACTGTATAATTTTCAATATTTTATTCAATTCATATAATTTTTTTAAGTTTTTGGACAAGTGGTTAAGTTATTAGTCGTAGCAACATTCATCACACTACAAAACTCAAATATTTTAGCACAAATGGCCAACAGCACCGAGAGATAATGATGAGCGTTAGTAGATGGTTGGTTGGTAGAAGTAGAGGTAGGCAACGAAGGCAGCAGAAACAAAACAAGTAGGAAGAACAAAAACATCACTACGAAAGACCACTGAAAGAAATGCATGAAAAACATACACAAAATACAGTACAAAATAAAACCCACAATAACTACACACGTTGATGAGTGGCTATAAAGGTCAGTGACCAAAATATGTGTGTTTTCGTTTTGTTTTCGAAATGAAATCACAGTGAAATGAGCAACGAAGACGACAACAACCGAACATTGCGATAATACCAACAACATAACCTGGTAAACATTTAACTTTCGCACTAACCCGCGCACATACACACAAACACACCAATCCGCACACACTTAAGCGTACGCACGGTGATCACTTTCACGCACTTCCCTACACACAAACGATTTCACCATCCTACCAGACAGACAGATGATGGGAGGACAGACCATCTCCCTTAGTGGGCACTATTAAATCTGAGAGGGCCAGTTTTATAATCTACAAATAAAAAAACTATAAAACCGATCGGCCCTTAACCAGATTCTTTGCTTGTGGAATTCACAAACAAATCAAAATAAAAATCCAGAATGGTCGGTCAACAACGACTATAAATTGAGTCAACACCAACAATAACAACGACAAACATTTAGAGACTGGGTTAAATGTTGACTTAGTTTTTAATTTTAGCATTTTTGTGTTGTTTTGTTTGTTGATTTTAAGAATGGCTGGCTGACGAATGCTTAAATTCATTATGATAACAAAATTAACAACGTCTTTATAATCATTATCATCATTGGATTCATCATGATCATGATCGTCGTCATCGCCACTTTCAATTTATAGAATGAAGAATCAACACTAGACACACTACAGTCTGTCAGATAGCGGGTCATCACTGAGTCACTCCTCCGACTTGACATTCATTCATTAATTCAATTACCGCCAGAACCAGAATCGCTCATTGATGATGATGATAATGGTGATAATGACAACTATGTCGGTGTAATAGGTCAGCCGTATAAGTATGAATAATATTTTATTGGATTGTGTTTTTGCTGGGCCCAAGTAATTTAGAGCTAGATTAATCAAGAAACGATCTCCTTTTGAAAATTTCCAATTTTATGTGATTGGACGATATTTGCCTCACCCTCAGTGTTCATAACACAAGATATAATACTCGTACATTGGCCAGCAGCAAGAGCCGGAAAATTCAGCATTATTCATCAACGTTGTAGTCTCTTTCAGGGCAGGCCTTCTCTAAGCCTTCTCTTATATTTCGATTTCTATTTGATACTATAGGATGAGGGGAGTATATTCATTTTGTCATTTCCTTTTTACCGGCAAAAAATTAACCATCTGAGAGTAAAGTATATAACTGCTCTCAAGGAACCTTGACTTAACTAGGATTTTTTTTAGATATTAAGCAAATTTCAAGAAATCGCTATTATTGAAATTTGTTACAACTTTTTAAATGTATGAAATTTTGAAATCGCACTTAAACAGCGATACGTGTTTTAAGAACATAAACAATAATACCAAAAAGGCTGTTCTTACTTTTATCCATACTTGGAGACATTAAGTATTTTATTAAAAATCGCTTTTTTGAGAATTTCCAAAATTTGCGAACTACATCGAATTTTGGAATGGGCATGGCAAATACATGTGGCAAAATAATTATTAATTTTTTCAAAAATCACAGTTTTGAAAAATTACAATAATTTGTGAACTATAGGTACATTGAATATTGGAACTGGTATTGGACGTAAATATGAGTCAAAATAAGCACAATAATAATAATAGTAATATGTAATACCATTTAGGTAGTTTTTTTTATTGTGATCAGATATATTATTGGCTCACGATCGGCGTAAACTTTTATGCTGATTTAAGCGTGTCCGTCCGCCTGTCTGTTAAAAACGCGGTGAAAATTGCACCACTTGTTCTAGGCGTTTAAAATTTGGCGCTAAGCTCAAAATTTGTCAAAATCGGCTCAACGAGGAAAAAATGGGGGAAAATGGACATCTTTCAGATTTTTTTTCTTAAATTTTACTACTCACACTTTATGTGAAAGCAGCAAACACCGATATTGCATAAATGCAGGCAAGAACCATCCCAACTTATTTCTTAAACAAATAGTGGGCGCGGTTATTGAAAAATACTAAAAAAATATTCACTTTTACTGGCAAAATGAGCTATATCGATATATAATACTTGGTAGGAGATTGTTTTTAACATGCCCATTTAAATTTAGAAAAATCTCTCCCTTTCCAGTATTGGCAGACATTTTTTACATTTGTTTGCTAATTAAAAAGAATGTAGGATTGTATTCGACATTTGCGGGAAGGGACCACTACTCTTTTTACGAAAAAATTGTTTTTGACCTGCCATGACATTAAGTTGGTGCATCGCCACTGTGGATCGCAATTTATTATGGTCTTCGGCAGGCCAAGCTCCACCTATTTGGAGAGACCTTTCTAAAGATTCTTTAAACAAACTTTCCGAAATGAAGCCATCCTTTGATCCAAATCCTTTTTCCTGAAGTATGATTATGAAATTTACTAACAGATATTGGTCACTGTGTGCCAGGTGATCGAGATATTAATTCAGGCAATTTGGATAGAGAATGGAGAAGCAAAACGAACATCAATTCATGGAATTTGGAAACAGTAATTATAAATTGACGACACGATGCATTTTATTGGCGTAAGATCACATTTTTCTTCGCCTTTGGGGAACTATTTTCTCGATTTCATTTTTCAAAAGTTTCAAAATCCTATATAATATTCCATAGCCACTGTTCTTCTCACTTAGTAGTTGCTTTGCATGGATTTTACCAGCTCCTTTCCATTTAGCTAATAACCGACTAGATTCAGGAGTATAGTGGTGGAGCCACGTTTCGGTTTTTATTAAATTTAACTTGCTCCAACCATTTCGAATCGGCAACCCGTCGAAGTTTTTGTTCTACTGTTAACAAAGGCGGTGCCCATCTAAATTGGTTGCAGCAGTGGATCCTTTTGAGGTAGTTTTCGATCACTTTTTCGCACATTTCGGGCAGTATATCGTCTACAACTTGATAAATGTTGGTTTGGAAATGCTCCAACGTTTGGAGATTATCCACCTAAACACTGTCTTTGACGTAGCCCCACAAAAAAAAAAGACTAACGGCGCCAAATCGCAAGATCTTGGTGGCCAATTGACGTCGCCACAATGTGAAATTACGTTTTCTGGAAATTTGTCATGCAATAAATCCAAAATTTGGTTGTGTTGTGTGACTCATTGCACCGTCTTCTTAAAACCACATATCGGCCAGTTCATAATCTTCAATCGCAGGCCAAAAAATCGGTTATCATACGGCCATAGTGCTCTGAATTGAAGTTCAGATTATCCGCCACACTTTCACTAACAGAAGCGATATTTTAAGCAGTGCGTACCTATACATTGCTATAATGGACAGGTCTGACAACATCTGTAATGCTTCAACTCTCCCCAAATTGCTTTATAACCTTGCCAACTCTTTGCACAGTGAGTCGATTATGAGGACCGTAATCCTCCGTAATGAACGAAAAGTGCCACGTTTCAATCACCATTTTTGTAGTAAGTTTTCACTATTTTTACGCGTTGTTCGGTTGTTAAACGATCCATATTCGTAAGTTGCAAACCTTTCACTAAATAAATAAAACTTCAGATGACAGCTGACAGCTTAGCCACACCGACGGTTTTGAAACCACTAATTGGATAACCCTGTATTTCTGGTTAATCAGCCTTTTCTTTATTAACAACATTCAGCATCACTGACGGATGTGCGTCCTCGTTCAAAATCTGCAAATCACCAACAAATGATTGCTTTCGACAGATAATCGATTATGTTCCTGATTAACTAACCTTTTCTTTATTAACAGCACTTAACGTACGACCTCGTTTAAAACCAACAAATCATCAACAAAAGGTTTCTTACGATGGATGATTGATAATCGATTATGTGCCTGGCTAATTACCCTTCTCTTTAATAACAGCATAATCGATAACCGATTATGTTTCTGATTAACTAATCTTTTCTATACTGACAGCACTCTGCATTATTGGTGATCGTACTACCTCGTTTAACATCAACAAACCATCAACAAATGATTGCATTCGATGGATAATAAGAGCCATAACACTTTTTGAACGATTTCTTAGTTTGAACGGTATTTTGTTTTGTCATCAAAAATTAAAAGTAGTGACACTAAAAGCTAAAATGAATATCGATTTTGTGTTGAAGGCTGCATCTATGCGTTAGTTCAGGAACTTTTTGGTTCATGTAATACACTATTTGATATAGAAACAAAATTAACATTTAGAATGAAGTGTTTAAAGTATCAGGCATCCACTGAACTAATCTGTCTTATCACCTTTTAAACAAGAACGATCTTTGTCAATCTGCTTGTCTGGCTAGCTGATACGTATCGTAAAACTTTACGAAACTTTTAAAAACTTGACACAGTATTATATATTGCCAGATCATAGACAGAATTAAATATAGATCATATGAATCTGCACAGGTGCATATTATAAAATTTCTTATTTCTTGTTTTTGTTTATATTTCCCGTCCTTCTGTGCCACTCCCCTTTCATTCAGTTTGTGTACAACGAATTAATATAATTTTGATTACAATTTTCCACAATCTGTGGCTGTGAGGAGTTGAAATTTATCTTCACCTGACGGCAGACATAGTAAGCCCTTGAATTACATTCATACCAATTAATGGATTTTCCGATAATCAACCTTTCCCCTATTATGTTTCACTGATAGGCTACAGTAACTTTTTTTAGTTATTTACTTTCTACCCCTTCAATTTCAAATGGAAAAACACTTTTAATCTGCATTTGTTGGCATTTTTTTTTTCTATAGAAAATTGCAAAAGAAAATGAATTAAAACATTTTGAAATCAAAAATGTTTTGACATATTTTGCAAGAAAAATATCTAAAGTAGCGTTTTAATTTTCACAGTAATCCCGCTTATACAGGGTGGGCCATATGAGTGTTGGCGATTTAATTCTTCATTTTCTCGGTAACGCGCGACGCAGGGTGGCGGGGGGATATGTTGTTCGCTGCGCCGCTTCCTGGAAATTTAGTCGCCATGGAGCCGTACACGGGAGTGCAGCGTGCATTTTGTGTCCGAGCGTATTACGAAAACAATAAATCAGTGATTACTGCACGACGTTTGTATCGGCATGAACACGGTTTACACGATTTAAGTGAAGTTCCAAGCGCCAATGTGATACGAAAATGGATCAGAATGTTCGAAACAACCGGCTCAACAGTACCAATTACGGTTCGTGGTCGCCCAGTTTCTGCAAGATCAGCCGACATTGTGGAGCGTGTTCGTGTTTCAGTTCAGCGAAATCCGCAACGGTCAACACATAAGAGAAGTCAGTCTTTGGATGTCAAAAGAACAACTTTAGACGAATTTTGAAACGCCAGCTTTACAAGAACTTCAAGGCAATACCTCGAGGATGGGGCCACATGTCATACGACTAGGGTATCCATAGAGCTGCTGAAAAATGTTTTTCCCGGAAAACTCATTTCGAAAAGGGGGATATTGAATGGCCCCCACGTAGCCCCGATCTCTCTCCATGCGATTATTTTCTATGGGGCTACCTCAAATCGGTAGTCTACGAGAATAATCCGACCAATTTAGAGCAGTTGAAGAGGAACATTATTCAGGAAAGTAACAAAATACCGAGAACAACTTTTCAACGAGTTTTCCAAAATTTGCGACTTCGGTTCTGTAGAGTGTCAAGCGGCCGAGGGAAGCCATTTTGACAACATTATTTTTAAGTCTTAAAAATTCCCATGCTTCTACTTTTTAAAAATACAGATATATTTTTTTATGTTTCGTAGTTTTTTTTTTAATTGAATATACTTTCTTGCATTTTATTTAAATAGAAATAGAGAGCAACTTGAGCGATAATGTTAACTAGTCTGCAAAAGAAAAATCAATACAAAAGGATTTTTAAAAAATGTCGTTTCTTTAAATCAATCGAAACTGCGTCCGTTTTGGGGAATGGGGGAGTGTTTTCTTCGTTCAGCTATTTGCTGACAGAATCAACAAAGCGAATTTAAATCTAAGAAAATAAATATATTTAGTATGTCAAAAACCTGGATGCGCCGGTTTTGAGACGCTTTTTTATGAACTTAATATCCATTACTTTTATTTTTGTCAATATTTGCCACTGTTCCGCTGTGACTTCCCTCATCAATGCCGATTAATGATGACATCATTGAAGTTGCTCACAACAGATCGAAAGGATGCAAACCGACTGCAAATCTCAGGAAATAAATAGATTTAGTATGTAAAAAGAAACTGGATGGGTCGGTTTTGAGACCCTTTTTTATGAGCTTAATATCCGTTACTTTTATATTTGTCAATATTTACCACTTTTCTACTGTGACTTTCTTTATTAATGCCGATTAATGATGACATCACTGAAGTTGCCAACAACAGATCGAAAGGAAAAAAGGTCAGAGCAGAATTAAACAAAAATAACACCAACAATAAATAAAAAAATGCCAAATTGCATAAAAATCTTGCTTGAAAAATGCTTGAGAAAGTATTAAAGTGAAAAATATGTGGAGCAGTGTGTAAATATGGAGCACGTGCAAATCCAATGAGCTAAAGGAAAAATGCTGATGTGATGTATTACGAAAAGCATTTAGAGCAATTTGTTTTGAAGAATTAATCTGTACATAGCGATGATTTGAATTGCACTCGAAAATACTGATTTATTCTTTAAACAAAGAGTTACCGATTTAGTAGTTTCAAAAATGCCGATCTGGCAAGACTGTCAGCTCTTAAATACCTCTCATCTGATGTGTTATTTTTTTAGCGAGAGGTTTGCCATTTACGAATATGAATCGTTTAACAACTGAAGTACGCGTAAAAATAATTAAAACTACTGCAAAAATGGTAATTCAAACGTGGACCTTTTCGTGCTTAACGGGTGGCTACGGTCGTCATAATAAACCTACTGTGCAAGGAATCGACAAGATTATAAAGAAATTTGAAGAGGCTGGAAGTGTTAAATATGTGGTCAGGCCTGTCCATCATAGCAATGTACGCACTGTCAAAGATATCGCTTCTGTTAGCGAAAGTGTGGTGGATAATCCGAATTTTAATTCAGAGCACTATGAACGTCTGATAACCGGTTTTTTTTGGCCTACAGTTGAAGATTATAACCTGGACGATATGCGGTTTCAACAAGACGGTGCCACAAGCCACTCAACACGACCGATTTCGGCTTTATTGCATGAGAAGTTTCCAGAAAGCGTAATTTCACGTTTTGGCGACGTCAATTGGCCGCCAAGGTTATACGATTTGACGCCATTAGGCATTTTTTTGTGTCAAAGGCTGTCTTTACGCGGATAATCCCCAAACTTTGGATCATTTAAAAACCTACATGCATTCGGCGAGATATCATCCGAAAGGTGCGAAAACATTTTGAAATACTACCTCAAAAGGGTCCACTTCTGCAACCAATCCAGAGACGGTCATTTAAATAACATTGTATTTCGTACATAATGGCAAAATCCAAGCATTATAGAGAAATAAAAGTTTCATCGAAACCATAGCTTTATGTGTGTTTTATTTAACTTTAGTTTTTAAAACGAAAAATGTATAACCCGTTATTACATACAGAAAATGTTCTTTGCGTAATTGGATCATAAGCAATTAAATCTTATATACTGGTATTCTATGAACACTTCAATCGTTGTATTAGAAGTTCCACTCAAACAATAAATTTTACGGATGTAATACAGAGAAGGACAACAATTATTGGAATGAGAGTGCAATTAACAGTACAACAAAATATTATGACAAATTATCAGCATAAACAGCGGAACAGATGTTTTTATATTTGCAACAAAATATACGAAAACAATGATTTGTTGACATTTAATGCGGCGTTATTGTTGTTTTCATTTGTTTTTGTTTTTCTTTTTTGTTTTTGCTAAACAAAAACACTTGTTGTCTGCTCATATAATGGTGGGGCTTTTGTAGTTGTTGCTGCCATTTTTTATCTACACACTGCGTCACACATTTCACTGTGTGGTTGTTTTTGTTTTGTTTTGTTTTTTTTTTTTTTTTTTTTGCATTTCTGATATATTTTAAAAACGTCATGGAAAGAGCAATAGAGATGGGGAGAAAGAGAATGTATTTGCTGTCGCCGCTTCGTCACTCTACAGTGGCGATAGTGAAACGATTGAGTGAATGACAGTGAGAAGGATGACGATGATGATGATGATAATGATGACAATGTTGATGATGATGTGATTGTATTTATTTTATGCATAACTGTTAATTGTTAACATTGTATTGCTTACCTATTTCCTAGATACCCATCAATTGGCCCAAAAACGCATTGCGAGAGAAGTGTTTAACTCTTTTTTTTTTTTTGTTTTGTGCAACTTCTGGCATTTTGTGACTCTCTTTTTCTCTACTTTATTAATTACCGGGTTAATGTGACCTCGTATAAGTTTTGAAATATACTTTTTCATAGATTGCAATGAAGCTACAAAGGTTTAATATTATACAACCTACACGAATGTTTGTTTTTGTATTTTTATTACAGTATACATTGATGTTCTGAAAAAATCCCATATATCAGTTATTAAATTTTTAATTTAAGTTAGATTTATAAATAACTTTTTAATGAAGTTCAATGAATCATAATACATATAATTAAGGGCTAATTCACTAGAGATTTGCATGGATTTTCATAGAGTGCGTGATTATTGGCTAGAGATGGGGGCGTGAGTGTAGGTCCAGATCACAATTACACATACACACGCACACACGAACGAAAAATGTACTATCGCGCTTTCGCGCATGTCATTTCTATACCCTTCTTCATAGTAACGGAGTTGTAGTATAGTAGTAGTAGTAGTAGTAGAAGTAGTAGCAGTTTGTTAGTCTGATTGTAACGACCAGGAAGACTGGTCAAGCTGGTCGATGAACGTTGCTAATACGATGTTAGTTAGAAAAGTTGAAAAAGTTTTCCTTTCCAGAACTATGCCGAAATAGAATGCCTTTCAGTTATGAATAGTTTCAGTAAGAAGATGCAACTTGTCTCATAGCCAAGCCTGTAATGGCATAATTACAGCGATAATTTGTCAATAAACTGATTTCAAGAAACTCCACATTTCGTTGGCCTTTCGAGGTCCCCAGATTTTATTGCAACTAATTTCTTTTTTATATAATACCATAACTGGACGACTTCAAGCAGTAATTGAGGTGATTCTCACTGTAATCCTCCAGGCAGTAATAAATAACAAAGTCGAACATTCATCACCGGGCTTGGAGTTAATTTAAAATTTAATTATTTTAAAAAGACTTGATAAAAATATTGATTTCCAAATGAACAAGGTTTAATATAATTTATATGAAGTAAAAGAAAAATAATTATAGTTTCTTAATGCAACAACATTCAGCTGCTACCCTGTATATTACTGGTTATCGTAGAGGCGCCTAAGACAAAAAGTACCAACGAAAGAAAATGTATCATAGCACAGCATAGACAATTATGTCCGCAATAGGTCGGAATTATAGCAGGGGGAAAAAATTTGCACTTACAAGGCCTGAAAAATGGACATCGAATTTTCACTAGAGAAACTGGCCATATACTCGTATTTGTATGAAAAGGGAATGGTTTTGATATGCTCACTTATCTGGCGATGAGCTGGCACGTCGATCATGGTGCTATTAATTATAGGTGTTACAAATGGGCCAGATTGTTCTATTAGAAGAAACTTTCACATTAGAATCCCTAGAAGAAGTCTTAAAATTGAAGGCTTATTTGTGTTAAATAAATATCATAAATATTTCAACTTTAGTCTTCATTTTAAAAATGCATAAAAAACAAGTTCCGTTATATGCATATTCCGCTTCTCCTGCAATGAATGATCAGATACAATAGGAGTGCAGAAATACGATAGAATTTCTATTGTGCATGGAAATAATTTTTAAATTGGTTTTTTAACATTATCTACACAAAGGTATGTGTAGATTTTAATTATTTTTTTTTTATAAGATTTGCATGAAATTTTAAATATCTCGCATGTTTTTTATTTTAAATTCGATTTCAACGTGAATGGTTTCGAAATCATGGCAATGGAATTTCCCGCTTACATTAATTTCTCCAAATGATTAATCCTCTAGTAAAGAAAGTTTTACTTCTTCTTTTCAGTAAATAATTAATCGTTTTGCAACGGAATATTTTCTTTGACATTGCCGGTTCTTAATGGGTTTAATCAATCAGTGATCAGTTAAGTAAACAAATCAAGGACCAAAAAACATCGATAAAAAACTGTCCGTTTATTCATCCCATTAACCATTTTTTTTATTGGGGGAAAAAATCATTGTAATAATATTGACCTTAGCACGCTTTGATCTGAATCCATGAACGGGAACTTTGTATACATGCATGATGGTTTAAAATTAATGTTTTATTTAACCCGTTGGGGATCAGTGATGCCAAAGAAAGACTTCAGTTATTAAAGGATTAAGAGTAAAAGATTTCAATAACTTTTTAATTAAAATATAGAATTTCTAATAAAAAAAAAACGCAAGGTATCTAATATGAAAATGTCATGAAGAATCTGCCAAAATCTACACAAAAATCTTAACACCTCAAACTGAAATAGTTTTTTACATTATTGTATGGAACAATAACAAAAATTATACAAATTAATTAATTGATAGAAATCCATTATTTTCCCAATAGGTGGCTTTAGTAATCTGTATCTTGCATTGTATTAGTGTAATCTGGCTACGCTAGATGGCGTTAGAAATCAAGATTTCGTACTCAAAGAACTACTCAGGCAGTTTTGTGATTGCGTCACTTCGCATTGCTTGAGCGCTCGTCGAAAAATAGACACCAACAAAGATCAAATACGTCATATTTTCCAAATGTGTGTGTGTGTGTTTAGTGTTAGTTTTGCCGATTCCGTTCCGGTAATTTTGATGTCAAAGATACACCATGCTCTGGAAAGCCAATTTTCAAAAATATCGATAAAATAATGAAAATCATCAAGTCCGACCGTCATGTAAGCACCTTTTTCGATTGCCAAGAAGGTTAACATTGCACTTGAATCAGGCTGGGTATAAAAAGAAGCTCGATGTATGAGTGCCACACAAGTTAACGTAGAAAAACTTCATGTACCGAATTTCCATCTGCGCAACAAAATGTACCCATTTCTGAAGTGGAAAAGTTGGCTACTTACGGCAACGTTAAGCGATCGTAGTTGAATCGCGCTGAGCCGGCCCAAATGTTGAGCAAGACAGAATTGATGGTCGGGAAGAATTTGCTGTGTGTTTGATAGAAATAACAAGGAATCATCTACCATGCGTTGCTTTTCTACGGCCAAAAACTTAATTTGAACCTGGACTGTAAACAATTGAATTGAATGCAGAAAACATTCGCCAAGAAACGGCCAAAATGAGAGGAATTGTATTTTATCTGGACAATGCCAGAAACTTTTGGAGGTTAACTGAGAGTTTCTAAGGTATTCATCTTACCGTCTGCCCTGTCTATGGTGAATAATTTTGCTGATGAGACATTCAAGACTTAAGAGAAGGTTGTGAAAATCGACTGCCCCAGTTTTCTTGCCAATAGTGATGAGTTTTTCTTTCAGAGAGAGAGAGAGGGAGAGAAAGATAACGGAATTACCTTTAAAGTGGTAAGAAGTTACTGAACAAAATGGTGCCTATTTGGCCTAAAACGGATCATTCCAGCTATGATACATAGACCCCTTAATATTATGCCTAAATAATTCATTTCTGCTTTAGTATACCTTTTATCTGGGCACTTATTGCACCATAATCAGATTATCGAAGACACCGGTTGAAGAAAAATTATATTTGAAGCTGTTTTAGAAATGGCCCATCTCACGAAATCAGACAGGCAGATTTCAAATATACGATTCAGATTCAGTATATATATATTCAGATTCAAATATATATATTCTAGGAATCTTTCCTTATTTTTAGAAGGGGTACATTTGCATTTCCGCGAACAGTCTTTGTCGGAAAGAAATGTATACAAATGCCATAAATAGTTCGTAGAAAGTCGGAAATAAGTTAAAAATGAATGACCACCAAGCTCAACCTATGAAAATCACGTCGAATAAATCTGAGATTTGGTGTTCAAACATCGCCTATAAACTAACGGGTTTAGTGGTTTCAAAACCGCCTGTTTGGCAAGGCTATCAGCTATTGAAGTGCCGTTTATTTAGTGAAAGGTTTGCCATTTACGAATATGGATCGTTGAACAACTGAAGAACGCAAAAAATAGTTAAAACTAGCTACAAAAGCAGCACTTTTCGCGTATTACGGGATAACCAACCTACTGTGCAAGAAATTGGCAAGATTATAAAGAATTTTGAAGAGACTTGAAGCCTTTTAGATGTGATCAGGCCGGTGCATCATTGCAATGTACGCACTGCCGAAAATATCCTTTCTCTTATTGAAAGTGTGGTACATATGCAGAATTTCAATTCAGGGCACTATGACCGTATGATAACCGACTTTTTTTCGGCCTGCAATTAAAAGTTATGAACTGGATGATATAAGGTTTCAACAAGACGGTACCACGAGCCACATAACACGACCGATTTTGGCTTTATTGCATGAGAAGTTTACAGAAAACGTAATTTCACGTTTTGGCGACGTCAATTGGTCGTCAAGATTATGCGTTTTGACGCCGTTAAGCTTTTTTTGATAGGCCACCCCAATGAACATGTTTACGCGGCTAATCCCAAAGCGTTGGAGCATTTGAAAATTAACATTCGTGAAGTTATCGCCCGAAGTGTGCAAAAAAAGTGGTCGAAAACTACCTCAAAAGGATCCATTGCTGCAATCAATCCAGAGGCGGTCATTAGGTCCAAGCATTATAAAAAATGAAAGTTTCATCGAAATCATAGCTTTATGTGTGTTTTATTTAACTTCACTTTTGAAACCAAAAAATTTATAATCCTGTATTAAGAGAAAATTAATATATATATTAATTTTCAAAAGCATGTTGGAAACTGTGTAAGCATTTAGTGCAAAATTCTTAAGAACTAGACTAAAGACAGCTTTTTAGTTTCTGGAAGCTTTTTGTTTGTGGACATTTATCGAAAGATCGTTTAGCCTTACCCTACATATGTTCTATATAGAAACACAGATGTAATTGTTTGAATACTGCCTTCATACCGTTTAGTGGCGGTTTTTTTTAGCAAAAAACAAACTCAATCCGTTACGCCCTAGTTGTAAATTTCAAAGAAACTTCCCCTATGAAATGTAATTTAATTTAATGTCGTATCCATATTCATCATAATTCATCCGTATCTAAAACATTATCCATCCAATAATGAATCCATATCCGTTCGTGTCATATGGGCCTCCAGTTGAGCCTCTGCACTGGAATGCTGCGCACACATGTTTGTTGCTATTTGGTTTGGGTTCCATTGAATGTGGAGGAAAAAAAAAGAATCTAATAATTCTTCTTGCTTTTGTTAAAGTTCATTTAAGCTGCTCCCCTTTTTCATAGTTGTCGTATTCGTATTCGTACTAGTGCTTGCTATTTGTGTGTGTGTGTGTCTGTCCGTCTATGTACATTTATAGTTAGATATCCACATAGAAAATGGAAAAAAAAATATTTCACAAATAGATACAAATTGAATCCATACAACATATGATCAATGCTGAAAGCAAAAAAGAAAACATCGACGATGCCCGCAATACAACTAACCAGAGAGTAGAGTAGCCGCAGAGTGAAGTGGTGGCGGTGTGAGCACCCAGTATATTCGAAATATCTGAACAATTCAACATTTTTCTGTTTTCGAAACGCTTCAATGATCATATTTGCGGTTTGAACCCAGTTGTAAGGTGGCGCCGGCGAAGAGGCATGGAGGGAAACAGAGGAACAACTGTGGAACTATAACAAGGAGGGAAAGGGTTTCCCAACCCAGGCAAAGGGAAATTATGGAGTGGTTGGGGGGGAATATAAGTACTCATATGCAGGGTATGAAATAGAAATTAAATAATTAGAAACATGAAGATGATGGTGATGAACAATGGATAATAGATAAAGAAAACATGTACAAAATGAATGTACGCGAAAGGCCAAATGAGGAAACAACACGCGAAAAGATGGCTTTATGTAAAACTCTGGAGGTTTTGTAAAAGGTTTTCTTAAACTTCAGAAACTGAGAACATAAATAAATACAGGGTGGCGCACCAACTGCACTACAATACACTTTTTAATCAATGCAAAGGGTTATCCATTTTTCGGTTTCAAAAGTAAAGTTAATGATATACTCGTACACTTAAACTATAATTTCGGTGAATCTTTCATTTCATTATAATGCTTGGACCTTGTCATTATGTACTAAATACGAGGACTGCCCCAAGGCTAGCCGCCGACCTGGTTAAATTTTCAACTAACAGTAATCGCATCTCAGTAGAACTTCATTGGTTACGGCTAGATGGTGCCAGTAGTTTGCAAAAAAAATTATTTTAGTGAAAAGTGGCAACCTTATAAAGCATATATTTTAGGTTTTATGACGCCTCGTTGTTCAGTATTTTTATTTGAGCCTTCAGAAGTAAACGATCTCAGTGAATTTGTAAACATGGAAAAAATTAGTCACCGTTATGTAATTCTATATTTCGATTTGAAAGGTCTCAGTTCAACCAAAATATTAAAGCCCAGCTAGATTCTATTCTGGGGCAGTCTGCTCCTTAGTTTACGACTGTAACATATTGGGCAGCAGTATTTAAGCGTGGCCGTTTGAGCTGCCAATACGAACACCGTAGTGGTCGACCAATTTAAGTGTCCACGCCGGACACGGTTAAAAAAGTCTATGAAATGGTATTGGATGATCGTCAGCTAAAGGTACGTGACCTAGCTGAAATGGAAGGCATTTCAAAAAGTGTTATACATCGTATACTCGTATTGACCGAAGATTTAAAGATAAGAGAGCTGTGCGCAAGATGGATGCCGCGCTTTCCTTCAGTGGAGCAAAAACAACGTCGTGAAGATGTTTCAGTAGAGCAGTAGTGTTTGGCGATGTTTCACCGCAATAAAGCCGAGTTTTTGCTTCGATTTGTAACCATGGACGAGACATGGGTCCACCACTTCACACCTGAGACAGAGGAACAGTCAAGGCAGCAGACTGGAATGAGAAAATCGTGTCCAAGGACGGCGAAGACGGTTTCATCTACTGGCAAGTTTTTTTGAGATGCTTATGAGATTTGTATCGATTATATTCCGAAGGGAAAAAAACATCAAAGGCGAATATTATAATAATTTAATGCAGCGTTTAGGTGATGAAAGGAAAGTGTTGTTTTATCAAGACAATGTTCCAGTTCACACATCCACTATTGCGATGGCCAAAGTTAACGAATTAAAGTTCGAATTACTTCACTACGCATTTAAATCGACAGATTTAGCTCCCACGGGGTATTTCCTATTTCCAAACTTGAAAAAATGTGCCAACAGCGAAAAGGTGGAGTTTGCGGTAGATGAATATTTTAAGGAGTTTGACAGTTCTTACTACAAACGGACTGTAGAATCTATGGAATATCCCTGGAAAAAGTGTATCAAGCTAAGTTTATGTTGAAAAATACGGAAAATTGTTCTCAACTTTTTTGTGTTTTCTTTGTTAGATTGGCTAGTTTTGGGATCGCTCTCGTACAATTTCACTTAAATGACCACCTCTGGATCTGTTGCAGCAGTGTAATGGCAGCAGTAGTTTCCGATCACTTTTTCACACATTTTGGGCGGTATCTCGATGATAACTTGACAAATGTTGGTTTTGAAATGCTCCAAAGTTTCGGGATTATCAACGTAAACACTGTCTTTGACGTAGCTCCATAAAAAAGTCTAACGGCGTCAAATCACATGATTTTGCTGGCCAATTAACATAGCCAAAATGTGTAATTACACTTTCAGCAAACTTTGTGGTACCGTCTTGTTGAAACCACATATCGTCGAGTTCATAATCTTCAATTACAGGGGCAGCAAAATCGGTTATAATACGGTTATAACGCTCTGAATTGTCGGTAACGGTTCCTCCGGCAGCATTTTGGAAAAATTACTGGCCAATGACACCTCCAGACCATAATGCATAAGTGCACCAAACAGTCACTTTTTTCCGGATGCAATGGCTTTTCCACAATCACCTCTGGCTTCTCCGAGCCCCATATGCGACAATCTTGCTTGTTGAGCATTGTCTTGATGAAACCACACTTTCTTTCTCGCCAAATGTGACTTTTTTCCACAATTAAGATACGCCGTTGATAATTTGTTCGTTTCTGAAGATAGTCAATAAAAATAATTCCATACGCATCCCAAAAAAAAAAGAAAAAAGACACCAGGACCTCGCCTGGAGACGGAACCGTCTTCGCTTTCTTTGGGCACGATTCTCCCATTACAGTTAACTGCTTTGACTGCTCCTTTGTCTCTCAGGTGTGAAGTGGTGGACAGAAGTGTCATCCATGGTTATATATAAATCGACGCAAATATTAGGCTTTATAGCGGTGAAACATCGCCAAACACTCTTCTGAAACATATTCACGGCGCTGTTTTTGCCCTGTTGAAGGCAAGCGCGGCACCCATATTGCGCACAGCATTCTCATCTTCAAATCTTCGGTCAATATACGATGTATAGCACTTTTTGAAATACCTATCATTTCAGCTAGTTCACGTACCTTCAACCGACGATTATCCAATAGTGCTCAATCACTACGGTGCTCGTATTGGCAGCTCGTATGGCCGCGTTTAAATACTGCTAACCAATATTTTACAGTCGTAAACGAAGGAGCAGACTACCCCAGAGTAGAATCCACCTGGGCTTTAATATTGGTTGGACTGAGGTCTTTCAAATGAAAATATTGAATTACATAACGGTGACCAACTTTTCCGTGTTTACAAATTCACAGGGATCGTTCATTTCTGATGGCTCAAACAAAAATAAAAAACAACGTGATGCCTTGAAACTTAAAACATATCTTTTATAAAATTGCCTCTTTTCATCAAAATAATTTTTTTCAAACTACTGGCACCATCTATGCTTCAGGTCGGCTAGTTTGGGGAACGCCTTGTATGTGCGGCTATCGTACGGGGCTCATAGATTCGATATCGGTCGACTCATAGATTTGGATCGGTTTATAAAACCAATTATATGTAGAACTTCTTGACTATCAGTCCATGTGCGGATTGTAGAAGTAGGGCAATCTTATAATTGTAATTGCCGTCTACGCTGATATGTAATGGAAGCTTACATTTATTCATTGAGATCGAAGTTTTCATTTAACCCGATTTGTTCTCTTACAAGATATGATTTTCCCAACAGCATCGCAAACCAAGAAATTGTTACGATCTTTATTATTACTTAATTATTTTTTTCCAAGAAATTTAAATAATGACTAAGAATTGCAAATTAATAGTTCGTGAGTAACTTACCTTAGCTAACAGCGAATTCAGTATAGATCCACCCCTTCCCCGCCCATATATAGGGTAATAGGAAATTCAACTTTTTTCAAAGGAAGGTGAGGGGGAAGATGTGTCCTTAAGCGAAAGATAAAGATGTTTGTGTAGAAGAAATGGTGTCCGTGGATTTAACAATGTTTGTTTTAAATGATTTTTGTTGCTTTATTTTAACTTGGGAAATTCTTTTTTAACTATACACTGTGAAAAATTTAATGGAGAATACATTTGACAACATTTTATTAAGTTCGTAAGCAATTGAAAACATTTTAAATTTTTTTTCTTGCAATATGTCACGTTTACACATAATTTTGTTTGGTATATTTTATTTATTTTATTTAAATTTCTTTAGTTTTCTGCAATTATATGAAATTGTTATTATTTTTGTTGGCGTTGTGGTTGTTGTGTGTGTGCTATTATTTACTATTGGCGTTGCTGATGTTGTTGTTTTTTTTTTTCTACTTCTCTTGTTGAGCTTATTGACCATTTGCAACCGCACCAGCGGCAAACAACCTCGAAAACGTACTGAATCGTAGGGATACCCAACGCTACTAACTCTGTTGTATGGCGCAATGTGTCCCTGATTGCTTGCTGTTTATTTTGTTTTTGCTTTGCCTTACGGCTGCTGTTGTTGCTGTTGTTTTGATTTTGTTGCATTTGCTTTCCGTCTTTGCTTTATTTGCAGCCAGTGGTTATTGTTGCAATCACGCTAACTTTGACGTTAACCGCTGACTGCGCGGTTGTGGTGAGCCTGTATTGGTTTGGTTTTCCTACATTGGCGACGACCCCAAAAAGGTACCTTTCAGTCGGGTGCCCCTACAATTGCCAAGAGGAAAAAAAAAAAAACAACCAATGTGGTGTAAAAGAAACGATTGAAAACGAAGCTATTACGAAAGCTTAAAATGAAATGTTGATTTCGAGACTTTGCCTGGCTGACTTCAAGTCTCACGTTTTCAAAAGCAGAAGGGAAATAGAGAGAGTGAAAGAGAGAGTGAGAAAAGGAGAGAGGGGGCCACCCCAAGTGAATAAGCTATGCAAAAAATAAATAACCTTAGGTTAAGGTAAGGGCGGCAGGAGATTATTTGGCACTGGGAGATGGTTTCCCTTGGATCCAAGTGTAAGCTAGAGTTAGTTACAAGCTATGTAGAAGAATATTCGTTTAGGTAACATAGCTCAACCTTTGTCCGACATTCCATATAATTCTTAAGGCTTGTACGCAGCTAATGTTTATTTTCTACTGCTACTTCTTTGGCTACTTTTAATTTAGGTGGCACGTAGTTCTTCATGGAAATTCCTTTGGGAATGCTATTACAGGGATGTTTGTCTCACTAAATGATTTCCAGCTTTTTAAATACAAAAATTACGATTCTTCGCGCATATTTTCAAAAACTATTTTTCGTGCAGCAATAAATGGAAAATGTCATTACAGTTGCGTATCATCAAAGAGCCTATTAGAATACACACTACTATATACTCTCCAGATTTGTAATATGGGGAAAATTCTCACTTTTCCAAATATTCTAGGCAAAAGTGTGATACGAATTTCTAACAAATATGAATTTCTCTATTTAAGAATGCAGAATTTGCAATAAGTACTCTTTTCCGAAACTACAATAGAGTACTCACTATTCACGACCGATCTTATGGCCCAATGACAAAGAGCATGTTGAAACCCTTGAAGATGAAACTGAGTTTAGCTATGGAAAAGCCATCAGTGTTGAATGACTATTTTACGATCGCCGACATCGAAAAATGTCATATTCTCATATAGAATATATCGACTTTGTCCGTTTCTTTTCCAGTGAAAGTTCAATTGTTTTTAGTTTTATTCAATGACCACGCCCACAGTTGGGCGAGTTGGGATGACTTTTTCTGGCATCTACTAACTACTACCAGATGTAATTAATGCTTAAATTAGTTAACGAATAAATGGCACAATTGTTAAAAAACATTGAAAATTATCATTACATGGGCAAATTTTTCCTACTGATCGTTTGCACCCTCTTTCGGTAACCTGCGGTCCATTTTACTACGAATAACGCTCCGATCCATCAATAGGTAATTGCCAGAATGTTCAGAAATGCTCTCAGATCATGGAAAGATGACGAGTTTGGAAAACAGTTTTAATTATTTAATTAATCTTGCCAATTTACGTAACCGACAAAAAGGTCTCAGGCTGTGTAGCGGACAAAAGACGTGTGCGAAAATCTGACCTTAAAATAAAGTCTATTCAAAACCAATGGGACGTCAAATCTTACAAAACCTTCAGCAGCTGTTTCACTCCCACTCCCACCGGCATAGGTAATTTGGTTAACAAAAAGACAAGTTTTGTGGGAAACAATTTTAATAAATCTTGCCACATTATATATCCGGACAATAGGTTAGAGCAGGTCACGGCGACAAGGGAATGCATAACACCAAAAAGGTCCAAATCGACTGATTATAGAGGTATTGTAATTCTAGAATTACCTAATTCTAGATTTAAACAGCTACCGAACGGTCGGCTTAATCGAAAATCTGGCTCACAAAACAGTTTTAAGAAATGTTGCCATATTGCATATCTAATTAAGAGATTACAGCCTATGTGAGGACTTACAGAATGAACGAAGTGGTGTGAATTCCTTATAACTTTTTTATTATAATTTTTTTTTTTCTTTTCTTTTTAGTATTTTGTAAAGAAGACTTGGAGATGTTATAATGGAACAATACACAACTGAACAACGTGCCCAAATCGTTGAAATTTACTTTGTAAATCAACGGTCCATTGCTCTTTTACGCAACATATTTGGTGAAAGAATAATTTCGCGTACAAGCAATTTTAATTAGCCTCCACGTTCCCCGGATTTAACCGCTCCAGACTTTTTCCTTTGGGGTTATTTAAAAGGGAAAGTTTATGTTAATAAGCTCAGGACTATTGACGAATTAAAATCCAATATTCGAGACGAAATTAACAACATAACACCGGAAATTTTGCGAAAGGTCATGGAAAATGTGTTGGAAAGAGCACATTTTTGCGAAGCAGAAAATGGCCACCACTTGTGGGATATCATTTTTAATAACTAATCTAAAAATGTTCCCCATAAATTTACTGTATTAAAAAAAAATGAAAAAAATATGTCTTAAATAAAAAGTTATAAGCAATTCACCCTGTAGATGTGCTCGGGACTCTTTAAACGAGCTATACAGCACAAAGGGCAAAACTGCCGTTATGCCAACGCGCTGCCCGATTTCACAGGTCATTTTTAAACGATCCGAAGGTTTTGGGTTTCATCGAACAGCCATGCGGGGATTGACCGGAATCTGACGCCGAAACGCGGGAAATTTTTTCAAATGCAAACTATCCAAACTGCGAGAATATTGCATCTATTCGGTGGTCGTGTCCAGAAGGCCATAACTGAATGTGTGGACAATATGGCGAGCGAAGATGGGGAGAAATAGGATCTGGTGTTGCTCAAGTCTTACAAATCGATGTATATAACCGGCAATACTGCTGCCACAGTTATAACTTATACCGGTCTCAAATATTCAAGCTGAAAGTCCGTTAACATGGACTGCATTTTAATAAATCTTTTACTGTTCTTTCTGAAAGGCTTACGGTAAATTGTGTCTTTTAGGAATGAAGTATAAATATAAATTAAGGCAATTAGGTACCCACCATCCAAGTTATATGGTGGCATTTACTAAAAAGAAGAGAATTATGAAATTTATAAAATTTGTATAAAATATACCAAACTATAATGTCATATCACTCATTAGGCATTCTAGGTTATAAGGTTATATTAGCAATTAGGTATCCATCGTCCAAGTTATATGGTGGCACTTATTAAAAGGAAGAGAATTGTGTGTTGAAATTCTTAGAATTTGCGTAAAGTATGAGTATGTCACACTATAACGTCATGTCACTAATTAGGTATTCTAGGTTATAATTATAAATTGGCAATTAGTACCAACCTTACAAGTTATATGGTGGCACTTGCTAAAACGAAGAGAATTGTGTGTTGAAATTCATTGAATCTGTCTGAAGTATGTCAAGCTATAAGCTTGCATATTATTTACTAGGTATTCTAGGTTATAAAGTTGTGTTAGCATGGGTGCATACACATATTGGTTGAATTGTGACTTTTCCAAAAGTAGAATTTTTTTTACTCTTTTATAAAATTGATAGTAAAATTTATGCGTCTTTAAAGTATAGGTCACTGTGAAACGCTAAGTGAATTATGAATAGTGTAAGGATATCTAATATTTCATGGGATTGGAGAATTTATGACTGAGATGATGCCTTTACATCTATTAGGATTTCTAGCTTACTTTGATAAAAAGTCCAGCAGAAGATCACAACAGTTAGATATGCAATATGTACAATTAAATACTACATTTCACATTCTCTTAAATAATATAAGTGCCAACTACCTAGGTTATTTAGGACACTTATATAACATATCATTACATACCATATAAAATGCAAAGAACTTTTATTAATGTCCATGTGCAATTTTAGACAAACACTTAAAGCTGCAAGCATGTCTTTAATTTATTTAGCATTTTAGGATACTTGATATTACTATAGAATTGCTATAATATCCGTGTTATAACAAAACTGTGACAATTGTCGAAATCTATTAGTTATTCCTAAAAATAAGATAACGAATCACTACGGGAAGAAAGTTCCCTCCAACAAATTTTAGCGCCCTAATTAAATTTTCCGTAAATAGGTTAGGTTATCTGGGTCATTCTATCAAATCCAATTCAATTATAAGGTCAAATACTGTTTCAATATGTTATGCAAGGTGAAAATAGTAGGTCGATTTTTTTTCTTAAAAGAGGCAGTTTTGAAAATGTAGTTATAAAGACATTGATCTCGATATCTAGATTTCTTTAACATAAATTGTTATCCATTCTTGCTCGTATCCTTAAAAAAAGGTATCAAAAATCGCTAGATTAGAGTGGCCACCCAAATTTTCTTAAACAGGACGCATAGGACGCAGGATAATATAGGATACCATGTACACACTTATAAACATTTGTCCATATGCTATAATATTTTGGACAAATAATAAATATTCCGTTTGTAGTTTATGTTATTATGTACGCTACTGTAATTCTTTTATATTCTACTTGAAACTTTTATTCAAAAAAAAAAAAAAAAAAAAAAAAAAAATTATAAAAAATTAAAATTTTTTTAAATTTTGGAAATATTTAAATTAGCCAGACTTCACTTAATACCAAGCGCACATTAAATATTAACTTTTTGTTTGAATTCTATAGAAGTGGGAAAGTATTATACAAAAAATTAAGACAATTAAAAGTTCATATTACAGGCTGCCAGTGTTCCCCCCAATCCATGGTGTATTCTAGATTCTAGATTACTAGGTTAAAGGTTAACATTTCCTTGGATTTATCTATAACTGTGACAAGTAACAAATAAGGAACACAATTAATAGATCATTATGATCTTACCTGGATTATCACACTCTAGATAAATTGTATCAAATTCATATTTAAGGCTGCCAGAGCTCTTCTAATTCGTAGATAAGTTACTAGGTTAAATATTAACATTTGCTTGGATTTCTCTAGGATCGAGATAAGTGGAACTTGACTTAATGAATTGTCTGTTCTTTCCTAGTTTAGTTTGATTTTTGAGGTAAGAAGTTTCGTGGCATATTCTAGGTCAATGTTGGTAGGCTAAATATCAATATTTGTTTGCATTTATCTAAACCTGGATTAGATAATAAACAAGGAACCCAACATAGTGGATTATTAAGTTCTTACGTAGTTTATTTTTATACATATAGATGGACTGCAAAAAGGCGTATTTAAGGTTGCCAAAGCTTTCTCAATTCGTGGGCGTTTTAGGTTTTAGGCTACTATGTTTACAATTTGGTTGGATTTATCAGCAACCGAGACAAGTAACAAACAAGGAATATAATTTCGTGGATTATTATGTTCCTATGTAGGTTTTTTTAATATTACAGGTAAACAGTAACAAATTCGTATACAACATATTCTAGGTTACTAGGTTAAACATTAATTGGTTGAACCTATCTAGAAGCGAGACAATGATCGAACAAGGAAATATATATGTATAAGGCCCAGTATATTCTTGCATATTTTAATATTCTAGAAAATAATAATAATAATAATAAAATAATACTATTCTAAGAAAGAATATCTCATTCTAGGTCACTAGGTAATATATTGACTTTCAGATTAATTTTGCTTGGAATGCTGCAATTATTGAATGTAAGCATGGAACAGATTTTATTAGGCATGAGTTCACTAAAGAGGCAAAACTTGTTTTTTTTTTTGTTCTAGGTTACCACGCTGTATATTGAATTTTTTACATGTCTCACAGGAAACGTGCAGTTGCTCCAATTTATTGGATATAGCATTAAGAAACGAATTTAATTATACCACTATTTTACATTTTTGACTTGCTTAGGTAACGTCGATATACCAGACAAATTGTAACTGGTTCATAAGCAGGAAGCGTCGATGTCTTCAGGCTAAGGAGCGAATATATCCGATTAAAACCAAACTTTGAAAACATCAGACATTCTGGAAATTGCTGGCCAACAGGTTATTTATGTAGGTTAAGTAGGTAACAGATCTTAAGATCATTTAGGTCACTTTAAGCTCGTCTAGTATGACTGCACACTCTCCTCGAACACAGAGATACTTTGCACACGATGCTTTGTAAACACACAATTTTACACGTTAGCACTCGTTACGAAAATATTGCGAAGGGAAAGAGAGGATAATATAAACGAGAGGACTTTTTTCCTACAAAATTGATGATTTTCTCTTTGAAATTTTGAATTTCCAAAAAAAGTTCTTTCAACACCAGTACCGAAATTGAACGAAATCTTTTCTTCAAGTCTCCTTTACTTTTAAAACCGTTAAGTCACTTCGTTTAGCGTGCCGTTGTACACCCGTGCAACGTAAAGAGAGGATATTTTACAATTCGCTTTATCGACATTTAACTGGCAGATCTCTTTAACCTTCGCGTTTTGTTATCGTTAGAACACCCCTCGTTTTCTTATTTCGATCGCAACAGGGCGTCAGAGGACACTTCCACGTACTTATTGCTAAACGTTCACTTGAGTGTTGTTCACACTTTGTTGCTGCGATTTCGTCCCATATCACCGAACGAGTCGCCGTAAATGGGATATGTGAGTGCGCGTTTAACACGAATGGAGCACCGTTTAATGGATGGAAGAAATTAAATAAAAATTAACAAGTGCGGTGGGAATTGCTTGGAAGTGGTGCCGATTCATATTCAGCAGAGGCGACGATGGTGGTGGTGGTGGCGGCGACGACAGCAATTGCGAACGCTTACTTGCGGCAGTAAACGTGAAAACACGAAACCAAAACAAAATACGTAAACGAGAGCGCAGTACAAATTGGGGCGCAAAACGGCATACTAAAGCGAAAAACAAAAAAATGAAACGACAGAAAATCCCCCACACACAAACGATCCAAACAATCATCATCGTCGTCATATGTTCTTCCAGACATGGCCAGCGGGGCGTTCGCAGTCATAGAGGCGAGGAAGAGCGCATGCCAACGAATAGTACTCATAAGAAAAAATAACGAGCCCCAACAGGCGGCTCTCTTTATTTCGCCATCATACAATAATCCCTTAAGTAATTGCTGAGCCCCCCACAAACAAAAAGCTTGAAATGCTCAACGCAACAAGAAGTTTGACATGATTCTCATTCTCTTACTCTCTCGCATTTTATGCTCTGTTATGCTCTATCAATAACTTCAATATTTATTGAGATATTTCTTAAATCTCTTTAAATTTGGGACTCTCAAGTGCACTTTGTATTTTTTTTTTAATGCGCTTTTTCCCTTACCCTGCTAAAAAATTGCATTCATTTCTGTGCTTGGACTGTGGTTTATGAGACATCTTTTGTCGGTCTACGTTATTGTGTAATATGCATATGATATAGTAAAAAGACATCCATTATTTTGCCAATAGATGGCTTTAGTAACTTGTATCTCGTTTTGCATAAGTGCGATCGGGTTACTCTAAATGACGTTAGAAAGATAAGATTTCGTATCCCTAAAACTACTCAGGACAGTTTTGTGATTACTTGACTCAGTATTGCTTGGGCGCATCAAAGATGGACACTAGCAAAAAGAAAATACGCTATAATTTGCAGTTGTTCTTTGATAAATTCGAAAATGCTAAATGGACGGCTAAAAATATGTGTTTAGATTCGGTTTCGTCGATTCCGTCCTGATAATTCTGACTCTCTGCAAGCCAATTGTCGAAAATTTCGTTAGAGTAATAGAAATCGTTAAGTCCGACCGTCGTGAAAGTACTGTTATGATTGGCCAGAAGCTAAACATTCCAGAAAAGATCAGTTGAAACCACTAGAATAAGCATAAATGCAAGAAAAAGCTCACTGCCTGAATTTCCACTTGTGAATTGCTGCTGAAACGCAACGAGAACGATTTATTTCAGAAGTGGATGCTCCCTAGTAATGAAATGTGTTCACTTACGACAACATCAAGTGAAAACGGTGGTGGTCAAATTGCGGTGAGATGTCGCAGTGATGGTTAGGAAAATTTTTCTGTATTTTTGATGGTATTGGCACTGAAATATCTACCTATGGCCAAACTCTTGATTCGAACCTGTACTGTCAACAATTGGAGCTTCTGAAGGAATCAACCAGCTTTGGCCAATAGGAGAGGAAATGTGATCCATCACATTTCTGCGACAGAGAGAGATAACAGAATTATTAAAAAAATGACAGAGTTATCGAAGACGACGGTGTATATTTGAGCAGAATCAGATCATTCGAACTATGTTAAATAAAGCCGTAAATGACATGCCAAAAATTGATTTATTTTTAATATATATACCTTATAATTTCAACACTTTCACCTACCTTTGCGCTATCCTAAATTTTCGTCCAGGGTTTTTAAGGGGCCTCTTAGCTTATTTCAAATGAGCCAATATTATAATTTGCAGCTTTCGGCTGTTTAGTTGTGGTACCATTGCTTTAAAGCACCTTCACTCAAAAACTCACTTTTAGATCACTGTACCATGCATGTCGCAATAGGCGATTCGTTACCACTGTGGCTGTCGCCTTAAATTGACTCTTCTCGTTGTTGTTGTTAAACTGCAGTCCGATTCCTCTCTAGGTCTCTTTCAGTGTTATTGGTGATGTTGTTGTTGTTGTCGCTAGTTTTAATTAAGTTTTTCAATTCAATTTTGTTTTACGAAATTCATATTTTATGCTGCCCTCAGCATATTACGAAATATGACAACAATGCAATTTCATATTGCGCTCTGTCGTTCGCTCGCTTCGGTTTTCTCTGCTAATGTTGTTGTTGTCGGTGTGGTTACTACAGTTGTTAACGATGGAGTAGTCAGGCAGTCGGGCGGCTTGTTGGCCGATTGGTGGGTTAATTTCTTGGTTTGTTATTTGCCTCATCATCTTCTTGGGTTGTTTCAATTTCAGAGTTGTCCTCGTTCTGTATTTGTTTTTGTGCCGTTCTTCTTGTTTTGGGGTGTTACTGATGTTGTTGCTGCTGCTGCTGCTAGTGGTGGTGCTGGCGGCGTTGATTGGAGTAATATTCGACACTGTTTCATTGCTGCTGCTGTTGCCTTCTGTGATTTGCTTTACAGAATCAGCATTTTTTTTCGTTATTGTTGTTATGTTGATGGACGCTTTCAAAAATTAGATCAACGAATAATTGAGGTTTTCACACTATGAAGAAATGAGTTGGATGGGTGCAACTTTTTGTTGGATATTTGGGTGGTATGGAGATCATTTATGGTCCCTAATGCTGGGCACTGTTCTTTTCCCGTTGAAAAAAATTCCACGAGACATTGTTTGATCATGAAAAAAATTTCGTGGGATTGTCAGCTTTTTCTGCATTGATTTCCAACATTGAAATTGGAACAACTTATATTTTTACCTCATATGTAATATATTCGATATTTGTGAAATGTTAAAATTGTGTGTTTTTATTACTATTTCAATTTATGTACAAGTTTATGTTATTACTATGAACGTTAGTCGATTTATTTTAAAATACCAACAATTGTCGTTCTCAGATCTTTAGAAAGCAGATGTTGAGCCGGCCATTTGGAAATCTCGGCTCTTTTATACATATTAGTTGTGTACATTTCAAAAAGCCGAGAGTTGAAATTGATTATGGAGGATCGCTAGATTGCAAAAGAAGGCATAGAACGAGAAGAAATCTATCCTACTGCGATGATATCTGCTAAGGGTTAAGAACTTTTACCAAATTAACTTCAAATGTCTGAGTTTCTCCCATATTTAATATGTATTCTTGTTAATCGTGACAACCTGATCCTATTTGATCATGCCCGTCCGCTCATCACTCGATTTCTCTGTATAAAACACAATACAATCCGAACTTCTTATGTTTGAAGACTAGTACTATGCTGAGTTTTCGCAATAAAAACCCGTATAAAAGATGATCGTGGATTTTGAAGCTAAATTTTTTCACCAGACAATATTATTTTTTCACGATAAAAATTCTGTTAAGTGGCAACGTCAATCTTTTGTGTTAGTTTTCAACACCGAAGTCGGAACAGCATACATTTTTGTTCAATAACACATTTGTAAAGTCGTAAAATGAAACAGTAACAAAAAATATACAATTTAGTAATCTTGAAAACATAAAGGGTTATCCACTTAGTGGTTTCAAAACCCCCGGGCTGGCAAGGCCGTCTGCTGTTAAATACCTGTCATCTGAAGTGTTATTTCATTAGTGAAGGGTTTGCCATTTACGAATATGGATCGTTTAACAACCGAAGAACGCTTTCAAACGTGGGCTTTCCAATCGAATAAAATGTTCTCTAGCGATGAAGCTCATTTCTCACTCAGTGGTTACGTAAATAATAATAATAAAATTGTCGCATATGGGGCTCGAAGAACCCAGAAGAGATTGTAGAAAAGCGATTGCATTCGGTGAAAAAAGTAACTGTATGGTGAGCATTGTGTTCTGTAGGTGTCATTGGGCCACATTTTTTCGAAAATGACTCTGGAGGACCTTCAAAATGGCATTGTATTTCGTACATAATGGCAAGGTCCAAGCATTATAATGAAATAAAAGTTACATCGAAATCATAACTTTATGTGTGTTTTATTTAGCTTTACTTGGAAACGAAAAATGAATAACCTTAAATTCATGAAGGACGACGTAAAGATGTAAGTTGTTGCGATTTCAGTGTTGGAAACCAATGAAAGAAAAGCTGGCAATGCCGTGCTTTTTCGTGAAAAGAACGCAGTACCTAGCTTAAGGCTGAAATTTGCACTAAGACATCTTCTAATTTTGCCTATAAGTTCGAAATTGTTCATACAATTATAGAACTCAGCCGTGGAAAATTAGTCTTTTTCATATTTGCTCAACTTCTTCATCATATTTTCTTTATTTTAAAACATGATTTAGTTTAAGTTAATAGATAGTGTATTCTAATTTCGGTTCTCTGTTCATTTACTTGGGGATAATCAGAATCCTTTGCAGAATTAGCGAGCAGCTCATGATTATCATACTTCGGGTCTGCATTTCCAGGTAATGTTAGGGACATCCATCTAATGCCAACTTAAGTGAGAAGATGATTAGTTTGAGTAACCTAAATGACATGACCGGCCGTGACGCTATGGTTAGAACGCGCAACTGTCGTTCGCATTATCCCGGGTTTAATCCCGGCATGCATGGTGCTTGACTTCGAAAGTATATATGTAGTGGGTGAAAGGCTATGGTACGGTTTAGACCAGTATATAACCGATTAGCCATAATTCTCATTAAGCCATCCCATAACCGAAACTCGGGGAAATGAATGGAAAACGTGGGAATAGTAGGAAAACATACTTCTGGTGTAAATGAAGTTTGGGTGATTCGCGATACTAACACGAAGGCGGATCGTGCCTCGGTTTCAGCCAAGGTACGCGAAAATCGTACATAACCAAACACAAAGGAAGTTTGATATTGAACTAACACGGCTGTAGTCTATTTCAACATGCTCTCCCAATTATTGCAGAACATTGCAGTTGATCTTGATGTTTCCAACACATAATGACAAAATATTTCGGGTTTGATGGTAACTACATCGAAAATTTTACGTCGATATGGCAACCATGATTAAGATTAAGATATTGCATAACGTCTGAGGAAAAGTACTTAATGGCGCTGTATGAAAGGAAATGCACCGTAAGTATATAGAAAAGCATAAGGATGGAAGCGAAGCACAAAGTTGTGCCAAAAAGGTAAATTATAAAAGTTATGATAAAGGATGGTTATGCTAAGCGATAGAAATTTGGTCACGGATGCTTAGAATATAATGCAGTTATGAAAGAAAATTTATATAAGCCGCTAATTCCACACACATTGTAAAGGGTGGCGCATAAGTAACGTTAACGGCGACTATATTGAATGCGTTCTTGTGCATCATTTGGCTGAAATTCGTGAAGCAATTGCACTTTATATGGGAAAAGATGTAACATATGTAAAATTCTTTGCAAAGACCGCCTAGACATCTTTAACTGCTGAGAACGTCGCCTGGTGGAAGTTTCGCGGTTTTCCTCAATACTTGCTTGCACTCGAGCAATGGTCACTTCATTTCGAACTGTACGCGGTCTTCCAGCACACGGAAGATCACAGACAGCCCCTTGTTGCCCCAAACCCTGAAAACATCGGTAAATTATTGGAGCATTTCGAACATAAAGGAAATTTCGATATGATCTGAATAATCGAATGCGGACTTTCAAAGTAAAATTGAACAACTTCAGTTCTTCGTTCTGTGCTGAGCCTTTCCATCATACATTTTCCAAATATTATTTAGTTCTATCTGTAAAGAGACGAAAAAAAACTTAAACAAAAAATGTGTTTACTGATCAAATCTTAACGTTACTTATGCGCCACGTTATAGAAGTAGTGACAAGTGTATCTACTGGGATGATACGTTTCTGTATTTAGCAATTTCTATGATACAAGGGCGGGCTCAAACCTAGCTGACCTGATGTATAGATGAAAAATTTGGAAAAAATTATTTTGGCGAAAAGTGGCAACGTATGTTTTAAGTTTCAAGTGAACGATCTCAGTGAATTTGCTAACTTGGAAAAAATTGGTCACCGTTATCTAATTCAAT
>JAHXMU010000504.1:210922-243534 GCA_019455685.1 Philornis downsi
AACGCTTTTCTAAGCGTCTCCTTCGAAGTGATTGCGTGTTTTCGGATGCTCCTGTTCAACAAATCCCAAAATGTTCTATAGGATTCAGATCGGGAGATTGGGGGGTGTATGGAGCTGCTTGCAATTATGTAACAGCCATTCTTTTACTAAATAGGACGTATGCTTGGGGTCATTGTCTTGTTGAAAGAGGAATCTTCTTGCTTCAAACCCCAATTCCGACGTACTTTGATTCAGATTTTTTCGTAAAATGTCTGGATATAAATGTTTATCCATCGTACTTTCTACGAAGACTAATTTTCCCACTCCAGCTGACGCCATACAGCCCCACACCATTATGTTGCCACTACCGTGTTTAACTGTTGGCAATAAATTTTTAAGTTTCATCTCCTCATTCGGTTTTCTCCATACTTTTTTAGCACCATCTGGTCCAAAAATGTTATATTTGGACTCATCACTAAATAAAATATTATCCCAGAAAGAATCCGGCTTTTGCAAATGGTCTTTTGCAAAATCGAACCTTTTCTTTTTGTTTACTTCTGATATAAAAGGCTTTCTACGTGGAGTACGCCCATTGTATCCAGCTCTATGGAGTACATTTCGTATTGTCTGTGGGTTTACGTTTTTATTAGAGCTTTGGAGCAACTCGTCTCTTATTTTAGGAGCCGATTTTTTAGGGTCAGCTTTTACTGCACTAACTACATGCCGTTCATCTCGTCTTGAAAGTTTTTTTGGTCGCCCAGAACGTGGCTTTCTCTGCAAATTTCCATTATTTACGTAAGAATTTATAATTGTTTGAACGCTGGAATGAGTTTTTCCTATGATTGTGCCAATTTCCCGATAATATTTGTTTTCACAAAATAATTTTATAATAACTTTTCTTATTTCCGTGGATATTTCGGATATTTCTTTGCCTTTACCCATTTTTCAACTCCTATCATACCATATACTCACAAATATGAAGGCAAACTAAAAAGAAACTATGAAAAAACATTACTTCTTACCCTACTCGAAACAAAAAATAACTGTAAACCGTTATTTTTACAACAACAATGCCTTAAACATTCTTTAAGTGAGAACTGTACGTAAACTTATTTGGCGTTGTTTAATGGAACTCTAAACATTTTTGCAAATATCTTTGTTGTGGTAAAAGCAACAACAACAAAATCACTGATTTAGTAAAAATTGAGAGAACTTTAAAAATAATCGAGAAAAAATTAATTATTGGGGGAAGAGAAATAATAACAAATTGAAGAAATATAAGAAATTGTAAGGTGTACTTAAGCTTATTTGATTCACTGTATATATAGGGTGGCGCATAAGCAACGTTAAGATTTGATCGGTGAATAGAATTTTTTATTTAAGTCGTCTCTTTACAGGATTAACTAAATACAGGGTGGGCCTTATGAGTGTTGGCCATTTAATTCTTCAATTTCTCGGTAACGCATTTTGTGTCCGAGCGTATTACGAAAACAATAAATCAGTGATTACTGCACGACGTTTGTATCGGCATGAACACGGTTTACACGATTTAAGTGAAGTTCCAAGCGCCAACGTGATACGAAAATGGATCAGAATGTTCGAAACAACCGGCTCAACAGTACCAATTACGGTTCGTGATCGCCCAGTTTCTGCAAGATCAGCCGACATTGTGGAGCGTGTTCGTGTTTCAGTTCAGCGAAATCCGTAACAGTCAACACGTAAGAGAAGTCAGTCTTTGAATGTCAAAAGAACAACTTTACGACGAATTTTGAAACGTGATTTGCATTTGAAGGCTTATAAGATTCAGATAGTCCAAGAATTAAAATCCGATGATGAGGCCAATTTTCACCTTAATGGCCATGTGAACAAGCAAAATTGTCGGTTCTGGTCCGAGACTAATCCCCGACGCTTGCATGAACGTCCACTTCACAGCCCTAAGCTTGTCGTGTGGGTTGGGATAACGTCAACCGGTTAGAGCGAACAATTATTGCAACATGCTAGCAGACTTTTTGGTGCCAGCTTTGCAAGAACTTCAAGGCAATACTTCGACGATGTGGTTCCAACAGGATGGGGCCACATGTCATACGGCTAGGGTATCCATAGAGCTGCTGAAAAATGTTTTTCCTGGAAAACTCATTTCGAAAAGGGGGGATATTGAATGGCCCCCACGTAGCCCCGATCTCTCTCCATGCGATTATTTTCTATGGGGCTACCTCAAATCGGTAGTCTACGAGAATAATCCGACCAATTTAGAGCAGTTGAAGAGGAACATTATTCAGGAAAGTAACAAAATGCCGAGAACAACTTTTCAACGAGTTTTCCAAAATTAGCGACTTCGGTTCCAAGAGTGTCAAGCAGCCGAGGAAAGCCATTTGGCCAACATTATTTTTAAGTCTTAAAAATTCCCATGCTTCTACTTTTTAAAAATACAAATATATTTTTTGTATGTTTCGTAGTTTTTTTTTAATTGAATATTTAAACCGCCATCACCCTTATGGCCCACCCTGTAATATTTGGGAAATTTATGATGGAAAGGTTCAGCTCAGAACAAAGAATCAAAGTTTTTCAATTTTCCTTTGAAAGTCAGCATTCGATTATTCAGATCATTTCGAAATTTCTTCCATGTTCGAAATGCTCCTAGCACTCCAACAATTTACCGATTGGTTCAGCGTTTTGGGCAGCAAGGGTCTGTCTGTGATCTTCCGCGTGCTGGAAGACCTCGTGCAGTTCGAAATGAAGTGTTCGAGTGCAAGCAAGTTTTGAGGAAAACCCCGAAACTTCCACCAGGCGACGTTCTCAGCAGTTAGAGAAGTCTACCTATTCGGTATTTGCAAAGAATTTTACATGTGTTATATCTTTTCCCATATAAGATTCAATTGGTTCACTAGTTAAAACCAAATGATGCTCAAGATCGCATTCAATATAGTCGCCGTTAACATTACTTATGCGCCACCCTTTATAAGTCAGTTCGCCAGATTAAAATCTCTGTTCCGGTTTTCGTGCTTAAAACGTCTACAAACATTTTGCGTCCAAAATAATAATTATTGAGAGTTATAAAAACATGAATTTTCTTGAGAAATAGAAGCAAAAATACGTTGAGATTTTGCGGCACAAACAAACCTATGGCGGCATTCCTAAACGAAATTTTCGTGAAGAATAGCGTACCAACAAAATAAAAAAAAATTGCAAAAATTTGTATTATTTATGCGGAACGAAAATTTGATGTGAGCTGCGTGCCAACCTTAATATGCGTACATTTTTTTAGCTATCAAAAACTTGGCAATACTGTCAGACTACAGATAAGGAAACTTCCAACACACGATCAGTACAACAAATGAAGGCCATAAAACTTACGAGAGAGCCGACAATCTGAGATCTGTGAATGCCAGAGAAAGTCTTATTTGCCTGCCACTAACGGCAGAGCGCGAGCAAGCGAACGTAAAAGAGCGTGAGTGCAGATCATTTGAATCGTATTAGAAGATTCCGTGTTTCGTGTTTATTATCGTCATTTGTTTATTATGGGAGCCGCTTGCTGGCTGTTGCCGTCAACAAGTGTTATTTGCGTGCTCTAAATTCTTCTGCCACACTGTCCGTCACTGTTGCTGCTGCTCTTTCTCTCTCAAACGCCCTTTCCACCCCTCAGTGGGGTCCCATGATTTTCTTCACAGGCTTTCCACCCGTATAATCTGCCTCTTGGGAAATTCCCTGTAATTGTTGCTTTTTCCCTCCCCTTGTGTGTGTGTGTGAGTGTACTTCGTCGTTACAAATGGATGTCGTGTCTAATGATCATTTTTGGCTTCTCCTTCATTCCCTTTTTTCATTTCTCCTTGTTTTCCTTTTGCTTCGGCTTCTTTCTCTTGAACGACGTTATCACAGAGCGTGTTTGTGGTGGTAAATTGTAATTTATAATTAAGTATTTTATAATTTGTTTTTTGCTGCTGTTGTTGTTGTATTGCTGTTATGTAGAATTTAAAAAAAAGGGTTTCACGTGTGAAACTTTGGTTTCTCCGTTGTAGGAATTGCGACGGACGAACATACTCGTACATAGGTGAACTTCATGATGGTGATCTCCGTGGGTATATGGCAACATGCTGATGGCATTCGAATGGAGGTTCATAAGGGACAACAATGTTTTAGATTTCCCAGAAGGGTTTGGAAAGGAAAGCTTAATGAGTTTCAATGATCTGAGGGCTCGAAGTTCCGTAAATCGGACAAATCTTAGACGGTAACAGAGAGTAATGCATACTTGTATTGCTATACTCTTTAACTTCACTTGGTTTATTCTTTCTGATCTATACAAATTGTACGAGAAAACATAATTAATCCTATCTGTCAATCAATTTTCATCGAAGACTTGCGATTCATTCTTCAAAACATAGTTGTACACGAATGTGAAATATGTGTTGGTTCGATTCAGTGGTTCTCCACACCTTTAAAATTGTCGTTCGATTAATGAACAATCCTTTTTTCGGCCTCTTCTAAACACGGTTTTAACTCCCTTCAGCGGTTCGAGTTAGAATTTGTATTCAAATAGAATCTGATACATTTGACATATAACTCGATTACACTAAGGAAAAAAATTAAGGTTAATGAGCTCTCTTCGGGATTGAACCATTTCGAACTCATAGCTTTTATGGTCCAGAATGGTGTTTCCAAATTTTTTCAGCAGAGTTTTAGAAAATTTGTGATTGAAACTCCATCTACATGTGCTTGTGCGGAAGGGGCTTCTACCAATTTCATTAACTGGAAATTGTGAAGGCTTTGCCAAACTTAAAATATAATGAGTTGGCAGGGAAGTAATTCCTGGGAGTCTTCGAGAGAAAAACATTCCGCAAAATGTATGGTTAACGAAGAGCATCGGCGCAGCATGAACTATGAGCTGTATATCGACATCGACGCAGCTAAGCGCATCAACATACAGCAATTGCGTTGGATTAGTTATGCGGATGGATCTTTCACAACGAACTCGATATTTCGAGGACGAGCAAAACCCTGTCGGAATGGCCGGGCTTTGGAAATGATGTCAGAACTTGGTGTGACAAATTAGAGAAGACGCGTAGGTGACCGAAGCCTTCGAAAACGAAGTCGATAGTCGGCGCAGAAGACGACAACCAAAATTCTGTTGGAAGGACGATGCTTTCGAAATAATGTCAGAACTTGGGGTGGCAAATTGAGGAAGATGCGCAGAAGACCGAAGTGTTTGGATTTATTTCATACGTGTGGCGTATAATAGATAAAAATGACTATTTTAGACTCCACCTAAGCAAGTAAGTAAGTAAATAAATTTGGTTTTTTGCTCGAAATAAATTTTGAACTTTTTTTTAAATATTTTTAAATATATATATTTTTTGTTTTAAATATTTAAATAATAAATTTCAATCTACAATGTGTCATTTCCTTCAATGATATTCTGTCATTGTTAAGGCAACTTTTTGATGCCGGATTGGAAGAATAACTGATCGTTCGCAGCAAAATATGGAAATGACTTAGTTTTAGGTCCCCATTTATGTGGAGGGATTTTCCATTCAACAATTTTTGCAGACTTCGAAATAAATGATAATGAAAAGGTGCCAAAACAGGACCATAAAGTGGACGTGGCATCATCTCCCATCTAAGCTCTGATATAATTTGCCTATTTTGAAATGATGTATGAGGTGTTCGTCAGTTATTGATAAGAGACTTTAGAATTTATGAGCAGTTCAAACTAAAACTCCTCTCAAAATACCATTAAATCACCAACCTAACTTTTCTTTAGTACAATTTAACTTATGATGAAGTTTGAGCGCTATATCCTTAACATAATAGGCAGCACATACTACGCTCTGGTTGAACCACTGTTCGACAAGAAGTACCATATATTTGTACTAGATAGAGATACGTGGAAATATAGAACTCCTGGTGCAAAACTGTATATCGATTTCTACACTGACGGCCCAAAATTAAATAATCAGGTAAGTTTCGGGGTCTACTCGAGCTAGAAGACTACCCGATCACTGTAGTGTTTATCAGGCCGAAATTTTGGCCATTAAGGAAGTGGCGGAATGGCTGAGATATAACGTCCTCACTACGGTGGGATTAACATATTCTCTTAAAGTCAAGTTGCCATTAAATCCCCGGATTCTGCCATCCTGAACTCAACATCAGTCCTGAAACGCCGCAGATCACTTAACTAGATGGCTCAGCATTTGAAAATGTACCTTATGTGGGTGCCGGGCCACATGGACATACCAAGGAACTGCAGAGTATACGAACTGGCAAGACTGGGAACAATCTTGCAGACTCCAGCCGAGTTGGAGTCCGTGGGCATGCCTCTAGCCACTTGCAAGCTCCTACTGCGAGATAGAACATATTTAGCAGCAAAAGGTAGGTGAGCGACTGTCTAAGGCTATCACCAATCCAGACGGATGTGGCCTCCCCTAGATCTGAAGCGTCCACACAAACTGCTCTTTCTATCATGTCATGACGGGATATTGTCTGATTAAAAGACATGCAGTGAGATTGAAGGTTGCGACTAGTGACTTCTGCAGGAGCTATAGAGATGAAGAGGAGTCCATAGAAAACCTCCTCTGCAATTTCCCCGCCCTGGCGAACAGGTGGGGTCAACGCTGGGCTCTTATTTCTTTAGGGACCTAGGAGATCAAGATGATATAGATATTGTCCGACATAAGAGCTTTTTGAACCATCCTGAGTCAACGGGGAAAGTAGGGCCATACAGCCATTTCTCTAGTTTCCGTGGTATCACAGCGGACTATGTAGTCTAAGTGAGTCTGTCTATTTAGACTGTCACACTGACCTAACCTAAACTTGAAGGCTATCATTTGGCTTGGTCCAGAGTTTTTTTTTTTGCAAAGAACAAATTTTGCCTCCCCAGGTAACGATGCGGTTCAAAAACAATGCGGATCAATTATGCAATTATCCGCTTTGTTAAGTGGATTTGCCTTAGCTCTTGTGAACCCAAATGTAGAGCTGTTTGACGGCACCAAGCCGTCTCAAATGTTTTCCAAACATCGTAAGCCTTATAGCTCACAGTTCTTCTGAAACTTTTCGAAGAGAAACATTTCGGTACGATTCGATAACGATTTTGATTAACTTCAGTTAGCCGACCTTCTCGTTTGTCATATTACAAGGTGAAATTTACAGATAAATCATCTCGCGTTTCTTGAGTTGATTATGGAAGAGCTTCTCACCTTTAGGGAGCTTACACGTATTTAATTTTGAAACTCACTCAACAGGCCCTACAGTATAACGACGATTCCGAATATTACAGGTTGGGAAGCATAAACTAAATTTATCTATTACTCGAATACTCGAAGTGTTCGTCAGATACATCGAGATAACCACTGCCGAAAGAAAGATACGTAGTTATATTGGGGATTGAACCCACATGAGAAAGGTAATCGTGTGCACTAATAATTGTCTCACGACCGTAAAATTTAAAGAACGGAATTTGGCTAAACAATGCTGCACGTAACTTCTGGAATGGATTCTTATTCTTAAAGTTTCTATTTTATTATTAAGGCATCTCCAAATTAAATTGAAATAAAGAAGTTCACATCCGTCTTCCAAAATGTCAACAAAGCTTAAAATATCGTTGAAACCTTTATATCAGATTTAATTAAGATCAATATTTTTCATCTCAGTCTTAAAGAGTTAATGAAGCTTCAAGTCTTTTCAATGTATTTTACAACGGAATATCTCAAAAACTACGGAGCCAATTTAACCAGCTGAGATTTTCAGTATTCGACATCAATTGCTATATCAAAATGTTTGGAAATATTTTCCAGTTCGCATTAAAATGATAAAAATGCAATAAGTTTATTTCATATTTCATTAGAAATCCTGTATTTTAACAGTTCTATAGTTATCTCATTTTTTGTCGAATGAAATTTCGAAGTCAATATACAATCGGCGGAAAAAGTACCAGAAATTGCTTAACAAAATACAAAATATGTATTATTCGTTCAAATATATTGTATCGTCTTCTAAGTAGGCGCCTTCCGAAATAATAAATTCGGGCCAACAAATAATCTAATCATCATAATATTTTTCAAATACATTTTCCGAAAAAGACGAATTCTCTTTTTTTATCTCTTATCGACTGAAAACGGCTGCCTTGAATCGGTAATTTGAGTGTCGAAAAGAGAAAAAGAGAACCGGTGTTATATCAGGTCCATACATATGTATTTTGTTCGATGATATTGGTAGAGTTTTGGTCAGGAATTTTGTCTCAATAATAGCCTTGTGAGATAATGCATTATCAGAGCGCAAAACCCATGCGTTTTTTTCCCATAAATTTGGCCTTTTTCGATGAAGTCGCTCAAACGCCGTATAACACTTAAATTATATTATTTATTTTTCATTTGATCTTCTGGCAGGTATTTCAAGTGCACTACAACGCGATAATCAAAGACAACTGTTAATATTTTCCTGACTTTTGATCGATTTTGGCACGGTTTTTTGGTTTTCCGAAGCTTGTGGGCTGGTGAGCCTGTTAAGCTATAAAAAAACACGCCTCTTCACCATTTATAATGCGTTTTATGAATATGGTTTTAGCATTAGCTCGTGCCTTCAAACACTTTACGTCTTTGAGTTTATGAAGGAAACTCAGAGTTTTTGAATCTAGTCGAGTGACGTTTCAAACCCAATAATTGTTTATAATGGCATGAGTTGATTCGAGAGATACAGAAAGTTCGGCGGCAATTTTCCTTCAACTTAAATGACGATTTTTAACCATCATTTCCCGCATTTTATCGAGGCGGATCTTTCACTACATTTCCACCACTTTCAAATGCACTGTACCACTCATATTTTGGTCAAGTCTATTCACCATAAGCTTTCTAGAAGATTTTCAGTGTATTCGTCACACTAAATTCCAGTTGCAATAAAAGTTTGAGATAAATTCAAGTATTCGATAAACAAGTTATTGTCTGTAAACAAATTTAATGACAGATCGCCCTTATACTACCCGTGTGTATAGAAGACAGTTTAGAAAACTTAGTGACAAAAAGAAGTTAGACAATTCCTTTAAGCACCCTTTCTAAATGATCTATACCACATACTTTCTCGACAGATATGTAGTGAAAGTTTTGCCTTGCAGTATGCGGACATCATATACGAGTATATGGATAAAGCGAAGGAAATGACGCTGAACATCGTTATTTAAGTTTTAAAGAGATAGCCGTTGAACTTTCCGTGAGTCTTGGCCGTGAATGCCTTATCCACGGTGTGCTTCGATCACACTGGGCATGTAACAATGCGATTGATTGGGAGGGCGCTCCCTAGCCAAGTAAATTTGAACTATCTAGGCATAGGAGACGATAATTTTGGGATGAAACTACCGCAAATGTTGACCTTTTTTCCAGCCAGGAGATACCAAATTGATTGTGCTAGTGTAGTATAATTCCCATTGGCGGAGGTGAGGCCTATCTTACCACTTCTGCTACGGTTGCAATGCAATTTCACATTCGATCACGAAGACTCTACCGACAATTTCGGTTTCGTTTAACAATCAGCTCCCATTAGGGGTCAGGCAGAAACTTCCGCGGTCTTCTAATCCCCAAGCTGTTGGCCAAACTCAACGGCGGGAGCTGCGAGGCTAAACTTCTACTAAATTATGATTTATATACCATACTTCACGGAATTGGTTGCCTTGCAGCAAAAGACCACAGATTGGAAAGTTTTACATACGATGACTTTACAAATCAATTCGTAGATGATTACATGATTGTTTGGTTATAAAATGCCTCCTAAATTAAACGAAACCAAAATAACGTTGTCTATTTCCTTCGTTTATCGCGGCTTTATGCATTCGGAATTCTTACCAGAAGGTTAGATGGTAAATATAAAATATTGTCTGAGAGTTAAGCGGCATTTGGGAGTGCAAATTCGTCGCTAAAATGAGAGATTTGTTTAAGGAAAACGTATGAACTTTGCACCACAACAAAGCACTATATCACAAGGCTATTATTACGATTGAATTTCTGGCCAAAAACTTAGCAAGAAGCATCGAATAATCATCTTATTGACGAAATATAGTTCCAGCTAACTGATTTCTGTTTTAAAAATTTAAAATACTTTGAAACAGTATATTTGTATTATTAATACAGTAATATTGTATTAATAATATTACAAGATTGTTAAAGGAATGAAATTAAATGATATGTCTCACTTTAAGGCGCCTGTCTTTAGTCGATAGAAAATATAAGTATAAAATTCGTGGCGAGAACTGAACTCTTTTTCGGAAAATGTGTTAGAAAATTGGATTAGTCGTTGGCTTAAATGTATTATTTCGGTAAAGGCCCGCCTTAACTGCTACAATATAAAAAATTTGAATGTAGTATATAATAAATATTTTATGTTTTATCGACCGATTTCCGTTGCTTTCTTTTGGCGGAAAGCGTGTTGATCGATCTTTATTAAGGGCGTTCTTATACTCTGAGTTAGACTTTGAAGTCGATATGGTGCTGGCAATCAGAAAACTATGACGTTGACTGGAGAGACTTCCTCTTATTAAGGGCGTAGAAGTCCACCTGGGTACAGAATCTTTTTGCTACAGATCTCCTTCAGCTCTTGATATGTGGAAGTATAAAGTGCATGAGATGTTTCTTTAACGATAAAAGGAATTTTTTAAAACTACATTTAACATTTTCAATCCAAGTTATTTTAAGTTCGAAGCATAATTCCCCACCTGTTGTTCCCTAAACCATTTCAGTCAACAGATGTGCGTGACTTTAAAAGCTTTCTCGCTTATGGCGGCAGCGTTAGAAATCAATATCGCCATGAAGAAATTAATACTTTCGTTGAGTTAAAATTCATTCATATTAACTTAAGCATATACACTTTGACTAAGACGTAGTATGAGTATCTGAATCTGGCTAGTTGGTTGGCTGCTTGCCTGGCTTTTTGGATGTCTGTCCGCTCCGTCTGTCCAACTTTCAGCAAGCAACCATAAAGTTTCTAAGTTCCTTTTTGTTAAGCTAGTATTTAGTCACCTGAATCAGAAAACAAAACCTGTTTGGAACTTAACTAAATATCGTGTTGAAACAATAGAGAAACCTAACGCAGTTTCCATCTTGGCCAGTCAGCACAGGGATAGATGAATAGAAGGAAGGTTGGACACCACAAGGGATGGCAGCTGGGGGTAAGGTGAGACAATGAGCCAAGGGAGGGGCAGGGGAGGACAGTAGACTAAAAAGAAACGTTAAATAACATTGTCATTAGAATCCCACACATTGTGAAATCACCTTCAAACCACAGATGAACGCAGTGAACAGAGAGTTACAGTCGTTGTTCGTTGAGGAGGGAGACGTGAGCCATGTGAGCGGTATTAAAATGATACTTTACGAAACTTTAGAGTTTGGAAAACAACGTAATGGTATACGTTTAAACGAACTTAGAAGAAATAAAAAACGCCATCACAGAAATGAAAATCCAGCCAACATCCATCCGTCTATCCGTCCATCCATCCACCTAGATAAACAACCATCCGTTCATTCATTGTCGTCAACATGTGGTAGTACAACAACAGCAACAATAGCCAAGACGTAGTACCAGCAGCAACAGCAGCTCCAACCACCACTGCCATCATTGCCACTTTAACCGGAGACATCGTGAGACAACAACATGAAACGAAATGAAACCCCCACGCACGCAATTTATTGCTCAATGATCCAGCAACAGCAGCAACCACCGACTGAAATGACAGCAACTACGACAACAACAACAACCAAATATCATTGTCAAATACTGGTACTACTTGGATTTCCAACATGAAACAACATCAATTTGTTTTGGAATCTTGTTAAATCTTGTATTTGAGATTCTCATTCATTCATTCATTCTTCCAATTCGTTCATTGATTCATTGAGGAGGAACAGCAAAAAAAAAAAAAACTATGAAATCTATTTGGCCTCGACTTAAGTTATTGTAAAGTTGCTGTAAAACCTAACCAAAAAAAAAAAAAGCTTCCAGATGGCGGACATAAAAGTTTAATGATGCCATTCGTCGTTATCGTTGTCGTCCCCGTCGCCGTCCTCCATTGCTGCAGTTGTCATTGTCTTTCCACTGAATATCACTAACAGGAATTTAGAAATGTTGTAACTTTAAGGCGTTGAAAGTGAATGAGTGGGCTGAGGCCGTATGAGATAATCATGCAGAGAAGTGAAGGAAATATTTTCATATGATCAGAGCAGAGAACATTGAGGTCATCTTTCCTTTTTGGGGACGCCCACAATCAAACAACATGATGTTGTAATAGAAACTAATTTCATAGATGTTAATTTGTAATAACTAGTTCATTTAAATGCTCATCCATAATCTAAGCTAACTTAAATATTGATGTATTCCTGGGAAACTGTACTAAGGTGTAAACTTTATAATACATTCGCTCTTTAGTATGGCTTCTTAGCCGTTCCCATAATCAAATATCTTTTGTATCTGCTAGAGGGTGATTAAATTCAATTTTTCTATACTTAGGCTTTACTAGTTATAGTTTTATAGTTGTTCCCAACCGGTTTCTACAAGTGGTAAAATCCTTCTTTTCAAAGTTGTCCTTGATATTCAGACTCAAAAATTTATATATAGTAGCTTTTCAGTATGGTGTTTTAGTTATTATTTTCCTTACAGTCTCTTATAATCAAATACCTTTTGTACCTGGTTTAAGTTCAATTTTTCTACACTTAGCCCTTACTAGTCACAATGTAACTCTTCTCACTTGGCCTCTACAAATGATAAGATCCTTCTCTTCCATGTAGCCCTTAATGTTTAGTCTGAAACAGTGATATATATTCGCTTTTCAGTATGGCGTTTTAGTTATTCTTTTTCGTACAATCTCGTATAATCAAATGCCTCTTGTAACTAATTTAAATCCAATCTTTCTACTTTTAGACTTTACTAGTTATAATGTAGGTCTTTTCACCCGGTATACAACTGGTAAAATGCTCTCCTTCAAAATCGTCCTTAATATTTACAATCAAATCTTTTAGTCATTCTCTTTCCTACAGTCTCTTATAATCAAATACCTTTGGGATCTGGTTTAAATCCAAATTTTCTACACTTAGCCTTTACGTGGTCCCAAAACTAGCCGATATGACGTATAAATGGTACCAGTAGTTTGAAAAAATATTATTTTTGTGAAAAGTGGCAACCTTATCAAACATATGTTTTAAGTTTCAAGGCGTCACGTTGTTTAGTATTTTTATCTGAACCATCAAAAGTAAACGATCTCAGTGAATTTGTAAACATGGAAAAATTTGTCACCGTTATGTAATTCAATATTTTCATTTGAAAGCTCAGCCCAACCAATATTAAAACCGAGCTAGATTCTACTCTGGGGGAGTCTGCTCCTTCGTTTACGACTGTACAGTATGGGGTATCAAAGTTTAAATGAGGCAGTACGAGCTGCCAAGACGAACACCGTAGTTGTCTACCAAATGAGGTGTCCACGCCAGACACAGTTAAGAAAATCCAGAAAATGTTACTGTATGATCATCAGCAGAAGATGTTGTAGCTAGCTGAAATGATAAGCATTTCAAAAAGTGCTATACCCCGCATATTGGCAGAAGATTTGAAGATGAAAAAGCTGTGTGCGAGATGGGTCCCGCGCTTGTTTTCAATAGAGCAAAAGCAGCGTCGTGGAGATGTTTCAGTAGAGCAGTAGTGTTTGGCAATGTTTCACCGCAATAAAGGCAAATTTTTGTGTCGATTTCAAACCGTGGATGAGACATATATCCACCGCTTCACACCTGAGACAAAGGAATAATCAATGCAGTGGACTTAAATGAGAGAATCGTGTCCAAAGAAGGCGAAGACGGTTCCATCTGCAGTCAAAGTTATGGTGTCTGTTTTATGGGATGCGTATGGGATTATTTTTATTGATTATCTTCAGAAAAGAAAAAACATCAAAGGGGAATATTATAATAACTTATTGCAGCGTTTAAGTGATGAAATTTTGGAAAAAGGCTGCATTTGGCGAAAGAGAAAATGTCCTTTCATCAAGACAAAGCTCCAGTTCCCACGTCCACTATTGCGATGGCCAAAATTATTGAATTAAAGTTCGAATATTCACCAGATTTAGCTCCCTTGGATTATTGTCTATTTCCAAACTTGATAAAATAAACAACAAGGAGGTGGAGTCTGCTAGTGATGGCTATTTTAAGAAGTTTGACAGCTTTTACATGCTACAGAAGCTATTGAATATCTCTGCTATCGAGCTAAGAGGAGATTGTGGTAAAAAATAAAGAACATTTTTCCCAACTTTTTTGTGTCTTCTTTGTTAGTTTTGGGTTAGGTCGCCCTCGTAGTTATATTACAGTTCTTTTCACCAGGTTTCTATAAATGATAACATCCTCCGCTTCCATATCATTCTCAATATTTAGACTTAAATCTTTATATGTAGTCGCTTTTCAAAATGTCGTTTTAGTCCGTACAGTCTCTAATACCAAAATGGGTTTTGTACCTTAAGTAGTAAAGATTTCCTATAGCCTAGTTCAAGTGCGGTTCTTCAACTCTTGTTCATTTCAAGATATAACTTGGTTTGTTTGACCTGAGTTTTAAATTTGCAGTTTGAACATACATTCAACTCGATGTTTCCTTTAATTTTCGATTTCTCTTGATTTTTTTAATGAGGGTTTCGCCATCTATCCCTGCATTACATATCAAGATGTCGTTGCAAGGCTAATAAAATCCAATATTTCTACAGTTAATATTTACTAGTAGGTATCTTGTCATTTGCAACTAGTCCCTAAAAATGATAAGGACTTCCTTTTTTATACCCAAATACCTGACGAAATTTTGAACCTTAAGCCAGTTTACATCATAAGCAATGCATAAAAGCTAATTCCAGTGCGATTCTTTAACAATAAGTTGTCATTAAATGTGGAGCGGTTCCTTTCGTCTACACATTTTTTCTTTTTTGTTTTCCTTTTGGATACAGTTCATTGAGTTTATTGTTGAATACTATTAATTTCAAATTCTCTTAAGGTATTCTTAACACCTGATAATTTCATATTCAGCCGCCATTGGATATGATACGATACTTCCAGCTGATTCTTTTGAGGAGAGTTACGCTTGCTTTAATATAAAGTCCAGAGTCCATGGCGGTTTAACGTGAGTCTCGCCGTGAAGGCCTTACCCACGGTGTGCTTATCAAACTGGGCATATTACAATGCGATTACCAACGCTCCCCTGAGATAGCGAAGTTAACTTGCTGACAATTTTGGAAGCATGCTATTGCAATTGTCAGCCCTTTTATCCAGCCAGAAGATACCAAATTAATTATGCTAGTATGGAATATAATCCCCATCGGCGAAGGTAAGGCCTACCTTACCACCTCTGCTACTCTTTGGGTCTGTAACATCCGATTGCAAAGCAATTGCGCATTCGAGCGCAAAGTCCCTACCAGCGATTTCCAAATGATCGGGCGGGAATTAAGTCCCAGGGCCTTCTGAACCTAGGTAAACTTATGCCTGTCCCGAAGACACAGATGACAGGGCACGAACCCGAGATCTCCCCGTGCGAATCCCTACAACCCTCGGTGCTACACAATATAAAGTCCAGTATCCTTCCTCCATTTTTCAGTATTGGCTGTATGATAATGGAATTTCTTTTCGGGCTTCAAATATTTTCGTTTAAAATACTTTTGCCATCGAGCTTTAGTTATAAAACAATCATTAGCGATTGCTTCACCTCATGTTGCTGTGGTTTTACTGGTTCAATAAATGAGGGTTTAATGTTCTAATCCCATGGGCTCTTTATAATACGTGCTATCTACCTATATTATGGCTCGTAGTACAATATCTTCCATATATTTTTGACAAGTGCGTCAGCTAATGGACAAAAATCTGGTTCTAAACAATATCTCTAATTCTATTTTTTTGTATAGACTCAGAGACCAAAGTCTTGTAAATTATTCTGCTGGTCAGTCAAATTGATTTTGCGTCGATAGAGGGCGTCAAACGAATGAGTTTTGGGCTGAAATTGTTGAACATAGAAACATTTTTGATGGTAGTATAAAAATAATTCGCAAAAAGTGATATTTTTTAAATAAATTAGTAATTTTTTTCGTTGTATAGAAAATAAGAATTACGATTTAAAAAATGTAAGCATTGTGATAAAAAAAACCGAGTTATGTTTTTTGGGCTTTGTAATGCTGCCCATTGTGGCAGTCTGAATAGATAGACTCACTTAGACTATATAGTCCATTGTTATACCACGGAAACTAGATATATGGATGTCCCTAGTTTCCCCCGTTGAACTATTCTGAGCGCCTCAAGAAGCTCTTAAGTTGGACAATATCTATACCGTCCAGATCTCCTAGGTCCCTAAAGAAATAAGAGCCCGGTGTTGATCCCCGCCTGTTCGCCAGGGCGGGGCAATTGCAAGGACGATGTTCTATGGACACCTACTCCTCTTTATCCCTACAGCTCTTGCAGAAGTCACTAGTCACTGCATGTCTTCCAATCAGACAGTGTCCCGCCATAACAGATACAAACAATGATACGTCATATCTTGATAGCGATAGCAGTGTGTGTGACCGCTTCAGATCAAGGCGAGGCTACATCAGTCTGGATATAGCCTCGGACAGACGCCCACCTACCATTTGCTGCTAAATATGCTCTATCTCGCAGTAGGAGCTTGCAAGTGGCTAGAGGCATGCCCACGGACTCCAACTCGGCTGGAGTTTGCAAGGTTGTCCCTAGTCTTGCCAACTCGTCTGCTCTGCAGTTTCCTGGTATGTCCCTGTGGTCCGGCAACCACACGAGGTGAATGTGGAAATGCTGAGCCATCTCGTTAAGAGTTCAAGAAGACAGAATCCATGGACTTAGTGATAGCTTGACTGTCAGAGAATATCTTAATCCCCATCGTGGTGAGGACGTTATATATCAACCATTCTGCCATTTCCTTAATGGCCAAAATTTCGGCTAAGCACTACAGTGATCAAGTAGTCTTCTTGCTATACTTACAGAGCCCTAAATGTGTAGACTCATTGTTTGTCAAAACCACCAACTTGATTTTGTCCTCCTTTACCGCTAAACCTACTACTTGCCGACTTATTCTCAATGAATGAGAGAACCGCAGTACCAGGTCTCAATTTTCAACCAATGACATCAATATCATAGTCGTCGGTTGTGAGTAATGTACGACGTTTAGCTTTTATTGAAAGCGGTGTCCATTGTAAGCAAATTATCCCACCTTCACTGAAGATTTCGTGCCATTTAGTACCGAATAGGGCTGTTGAATGCAGCATCATTATAATTGTCGAAAATATGGTGTGTCAATTGTACGATGCAATTGTTCTCCATGATTTGTGGTAGTGAGAATATCAGATCTACATCCACATTTACATAGTATAATAGTTTCAAAATCGTCGGTCTGGCAAGGCTGTCAATTGTTAAATACCTGTCATCTGAAGTGTTGTTTAATTGTTTATTAATGTAAAACTTGACTGTTTGCTGCGCATTATGGTCTGGAAGTGCCATTGGGCCGTGTTTTTCGAAAAAGACGTTGAAGCAACTACTACCGTCAACTTAGAACACTATGGCCGTATGATGACCGACTTGTTTTTGGCCTGCAATTGAAGATTATGAACTGGACGATATGTGATTTCAACAAGACGTTGCCACGAGCTTTACAACAATACCGATTTTGGCTTTATTGCACGACAACTTTCCGTAAAGCGTAATTTCACGTTTTGGCAATGCCAATTAGCCACGAAGATCATACGATTTGACGCTGTTAGAAGTAGAGAACTAGTCTTAGCTTTTCACAAGACACTGGACTAACTGGTTAAAGGGTTAATTGTCCTTTAAATGAGACAAGACATGAAATGTTTAAATTCAAATTGTAGGATATGCATTCGCATGCCAATGTTACATGTAATAGCCGGTCCATGTCTACTACCAACTCACCGCCTTATATAATTCTGCCGTTAGGTTATCGGCTTTGTTTTTTTACTAATATTTTGCCTTTGTTTTTAGGTTCCGTGATAGTCATGGCGCTCTATGTCATCTTCGATAATTATTATGAGTTGATAACTTGCGCCGCCTTCTGGAACTAAAAAAGTATTCTCTTCATTAATGCAGCAAACCTCTATCCAACCTCTACTCCGCCTCTATTCCTGTACCTTTCTATATAGTTGTTTTTTAGACCACTGCATTACTATTTCTTCGGTTTTAAAAGGTGGTTTGGCTCTCTATATGTTTCTCCTTATAGCATGCATTCATAAGACGCATTGTGACTGGCTGCAGCATTGCCATATAGGTGGCAAGATTGACGCCGGAACAAAAGATAGTTCGCCTAGAAAGAGTAAAGGTGTTGAATCCCTTGCTTGTCGCAATACGAAAACGAACAAAACGATCGTGTATGGTTACAGTGCAAATCAAACGACAATTTAGACCAGCGAATCGTTCTATGAAAGCAGGTGCCTGCATCAATGACGCTTTGAACTGTGGTAACTGCCGCTGGTAGCTTAACACTTCTTTGCATTGAACAGGGCCTAAAGGCAAATCAACAAATCTATCGTGAAATTACTATATATATATGGCGTCATATATATATATATATATATATGGTGTCATAGACAGTCATTTAAGACGATGCACTTACATTCAGTCATCAATCGGCATTATATGGTTACTTTTACCATTTCCTTCTAACAAAGTATGACTCTTTCTCTTAACGTTTTTTGCCGAGTATTTTACTCTATATTAAATATCTATATTTTCCTTGAATATACATAATTAGCATGCTTTTTTTCACTTAAATTTAGTGAGATATAACGTATGAGTAAATTATGGACTAACTATAGCGTATAGAGCACGAACTGAATGTAAAATTTTTTGCAAATTTTTCAGGATTTTTTTTTTTGACGCTGTAATCGTTGTTGGCTTTTCGACATATTCCAATTTGTCATCGAATACATGTTTACTATTTCACAATGTCTAGCTTAAAGCTGGTATTCTGCTGATGTTTCACCGTGAAACTTCATATTAAAAAGTTGGTTTTGAAATTTGAAGCTATTTTTTACGACGTTTGTTCAAGAGGAAACTTCTCTAACATTGATTTGAAATCAGCTGGCATAAACAACCGATTACATATGATATTTTTTACAGCAACAATAAAGTTACAATGCAAATAACATAATTTTACAAATACGATTACAGTGTTGGAAAGCGACACAACAAAATTGAGGAAGTGCTGATTATTTTTAATGGGAAAACAATATTTCAAGGAGTTTTTTCGTTATGGAAAACATATAATATTTGTATTTGCGGCAATCAAAATGTATTAAGCAATTCATATGACTGGGTTTACTGTTTCTATGTTATCCTCTTAAGTAGTCTGCAACGTAGTAAACGAAAACTGGAAGAAATAACGCAAGTGCAAGGGCGGTTCCAAAACGATCGGACACAACAAAAAAAATTAAAAAAGTTGTTAGAAATTTCCTTCATTTTTCAACATAATCTCTTTTTGCCTCGATACAATTTTTCCAGCAATATTCAATAGATTTTATACCCTGTTTATAGTAAGAACTGCCAAATTCTGTAAAATAGATATCAACTGCAAACTCCACCTCTTCATTGTTGGCAAATTTTTTACCACCGATCAATTTTTTCAAGTTTGGAAGTAGAAAATAGTCAGAGGGAGCTAAATCTGGTGAATAAAGTGCATGGTGAAGCAATTCGAATTGTAATTAATTAATTTTGGCCATCGCATTAGTAGATGTGTGAACTGGAGCACTGTTTTGATAAAAACCATACTTTCTTTTTCACCAAATGCAGCCTTTTTCCCATAATTTCATCACTTAAATGCTGCAATAATATTATTACAACATTCACCGTTGATGGTTTTTCCTTTCTGAAGATAATAAATAAAAATAATCCCATGCGCGTCCCAAAAAAACAGACGCCATGACCTTGCCGGCAGATGGAATCGTCTTCGCCATCTTTGGACACGATTTTCCCATTTCAGTCTACTGCTTTGACTTTGTCTCCGGTGTGAAGTGTTTCCATTCATGGTTATAAATCGATGCAAAAATTCAGCTTTATTGTGGTGAAACATCGCCAAACACTCTATTGAAATATCTTCACGACTGTGTTTTTGCTCTATTGAAAGCAAGCGCGGCAACCATCTTGTAGACGGCTTTATCAGCTAACATACGATGTACAGCAGTGTTTGAAATGCCTATCATTCCAGCTAGCTCACGTACCTTCAGCCGACGATCATCCGGTAACATTTTGTGGATTTTCTTAACCGTGTCTGGCGTGGACACCTCAATTGGGCGACCAATTGAGTGTGTTTGTCTTAGAAGCTCGTACGGCCCCATTTGAACTCTGCTACCCAATATTTTACAGTCGTAAACGAAGTAGCAGACTCCCCCAGAGTAGAATATAGCTTGGCTTTAAAACTGAATACACTGAGACCTTTCAAATTGAAATATTGAATTGAATGTTTACAAATTCATTGAGATCGTTTATTTTTGATGGCTAAAATAAAAACTTAAAACAGAAGTTTTTTAAGGTTGCCACCTTTTCAAACTACTGTCACCATCTATATGCCAGGTTGACTAGTTTTGGTATCGCTCTCGAATTAAAATAAAAGATTTCAAATTCAACCCAATTTGTGGCTAGATAAATTAATATGATCTCTTGATCTTTATCCAAATAATGCCAAATTTAGGCCGTTGGAAATTGTTCGTCCTGAGAAAGGTGAAACCTTTATTTTCATGCCTTCAAAATTAACATTCTTAAACGTCGGCTCATTTGGTTGAGGAATGTTAATTTTCAAGTAAATCCAAAGACGTAATCGTTGTCCCATAGAAAAAAAAACATCCTAAAAAATTCCATCCAACATATGCCTTTTTATGGGACTTGTTTTCTCGTGTGTGTGTGTCAGATTGTATTTGTGAGTGTGTGAACTTCTGCGTCTATTTTTGACTAAAGAAACAAATTAAGTTTGACCTCAATTTGGTCGGTTTCCCTCCAAAAAAAAAACTTTAAAAACACTTGAAGATAAGACAGAAACAACCGATTCGGTCCATACGATCTGGTGAGTTGGCGGCGTCGGCATAAACTCTCCTTTTTCACGCACACACTGGCAAATCATTCCCTCTCAGAGGAAACCAAAAATATCTATGGCAAAATAGCTAACTTTGGTGTTGCTGTTGTTGGGACCAAAGTATAACAAAGAAGCTAATGGCAAACAAGTAACAACAAGAAAAAAACAAAATACCAAAGATGAGATGCGAAAGATTCAAAGGCAAAGAAACGGAGCCAAACAGCTGCGGATACACAACACATTCAGCTACAACAGCAGATACGGCTCGCTCAAGTTGGTTTTTATCCAAAAGTTATCTAACACCAAGCGCCTGAGTTGTTGCCAGCGGTGTAGAGGGGATTGGACTGCAGCAAAGGTTTCTAGAAACAGCGAAAAAAACCAACAGTAACAACGAAAGCAGCGGCAGCTAAGCTCAGTGAGCATCTTACATTAACGTGGCCTAAAAGTTTCATTAAGGTCCAATCTATCTCAGCCAAGTGGTATTTTGTTGCTGGAATTACTGCCTTAGTGTTAGTAAATCTCCGGCCGGTTGTTTGTCTATTGCGGCCAGTGGATGTATGGTTAGATAGCTAGATAGATACCCTTTTTAAGCTTCACTGCCGGCAGCAGATGGAGCAGCAGCAGCACCAGCAGCATTGGCGGCAATGGTATCTAAAAGTTAAAGTTTACATCAACGCTGGTAGTTTCATTTCAAAATGTGTATACGTACAATAGAGCCGCAAAATGGGGTTTTCCTTGATTGAAATTAATTCCTAGACAGCAACAATGTGAACAGCGCAGCGACATGGCACAGTGGGGGGAATGAGGAGGTATTAGTATTGACAATTGAAAACAAAAATGCATGACTTCCTGAATCGCATGGCCAGCTAGCTTTTCATAAACGAGAAAGAAGTCCTTCCTACGGAGACATAAATATTGGTTATGGTAAAGATATTTGCAAAATGGCTGCCGCTCTTGCAGACAAATGGCAGAAGCGCAATCTTGTGATAACTTCCAGATAGGGGCTTACATTTTTCTGTTTTCCAAGGTTACCGTCTAAACAAGCCGACTAACGAATACCAGCCACGCGCACAAAGGAGTTTCAATTGTTTCTTTTTTCTGTGGTAATCTGCATCTACAAAATGGTTGCTGCATTTGCTCCGCAAAAACATAAGCGTAATCGTGTGATAACTGCGAAGAAGGGTTTGAATTCATCTATTTGCTTATCTTTAATCGGCTACAAACAACGCAGGGAAAAGAATTCCAATCATTTTAATCTTTTGCGGGGTTTCTTTAAACAACATTTGTTAGACTGCCAAAAGTCTACCTCTTCCACACTCATCCATCTTTGTTGGAGATTTTTCCTGAGAAAGCATTCCCTGCCATCCGCAAAATCCGAGAAGGAAACGCAGTTATTGAGTTTCGACCATAGAGGGAAATAATATGGAGATGCCAACTCCCTCTTGCTCCAAAAAAAAAAAAAAAAAAGTAGCCTCAATCAGTCATTTTCTTTTTTGGTAGAGTGCCAGCGTCCTGCAGTAGCACGACGGACGTCACATGATCGTGGGTTCCAGCCCCAATAGAAGAAAGCAGTATCAATATCCTCTATCAAAGAACTACATCATGTGTTGAGGCGTAACGTAATCAGTGCACCAGACATTAGAAGTATCTACTTTGCTTCAACTTGTAATCTTTTGCGTTTCTTCTCAAATTCGTTGAACTAATATTTGATAGATTCTTAAAAGCCTGATCGTTTTGAAGGAGTTAAAGTCACCTCTTCACTCTCCCATCATTCGTGGGCGCTTTACGTCTCATGTACAATACTTTCATCTATCTAGACAACGTAAAGAAGGCAATGCAATTACTGAGTTTTGATTATAGAGAGAAATAATATAGAGATATCATATCTTTCTCGACTTCAAAAGATCAAATTTTCGACAAGCAGTCATTCCCTGTTTGAAAGAGTGATAGTAACGGGTAGTGTCACGATGGTCAGTTAGTACACACGACTGTCATGTATACGATATGACTGTGAGTTGAAGTCTCTGTACAATCATCACATCTTTCTTTAAGTGGCTATCATCTCGATATACTTGCCGAACACTTCGCGTAGCCGAATAATGTATATATTTTGTAAAAGTTTGTCAAACAAATTTTCGAAACCGTTATGATGCAGTAGGGACGAACTTCAATAAGTCTAAATACAAAATGCGTGTAAGCTTACTGAATAACAGAAGCTCTGCCGTATCCCATTCATGGAATGCAGGGGAAGTTGGGGACATTCGAAGCTATGGTGAGTATTTGAAATGACGTTGTTGACTCGTATGACGTCGGTACTTTCCGTTAACGATGATGAACTCATATATTCTGCGGTGTACATTTCTCTTGAAAAAGTTCAATTCGGACTAGTTCATGTTCGAGAACTAGTGTAAAAATTTGGTCCAATTCTACTCAAAATGAAGTAGTTTTAAATGAGTCCTAAACAATTCTAAGAACAAGTTAGCGATCATTCTCCATTTTTCCATGAGAGTAATGGCCATATACATACTTCGCAAAATCGTGAAAAAAACCGCGCATACAGAGAGTATCTTAAATGCCGTCGTTGACTCGTATAACGTCTGTACCCTCCGTTAACGAGGATGAACCTACATGTTCTACACTGTATATATCTCATTCTAAACATTTCAATTCGTACTCGTTCATGTTCGAGAAGTAATGAAGAAGTTCAATTCAAGACTACTTAAAATGAACGTATCCTATAAAAGTGTAAGAACAAATTGGCAATTTTTTCCCTTCTTCCATGAAAGTTGCTGCCATTTATATCTTGATATCGTGATCAACAAATATTTTTCTATGCTTGACTGCATTCGTCAGTGTTATCGAATTGCAGTCTAGCTGGTCAAGGTTCGATAACCAGGGAATGAGTTCCTAACCAAGCGTATAGGCTACTTTAAGGAGAAGACACACTAGCATACGAGTATATACAATTATACCTTCAACCGAAGGAATAAAAGTATATATCAGTTCGTACTCCTTCATGTTCGGGAACTATTTCTATAACCGACTAAGTTCGTCAGTGTTATCGAATTGCACTCGAGCTGGACAAAGTTCGATAACTAGGAAATGAGTTCCTAACCAAGCATGTAGAATGCCTTAAGAAGAAGACACACACACACACAACACAGTTCGTACTCCCTCCATGTTCGGGAACTAATGAAGTTCGGGTTAAGTCTACCTGAGATGAAATGAACGAATTCTATACAACTCTAAGTACGTACTAATTAGCTTTTCATTTCCCTCTCTTCCATGAGAGTTGCTATTAACTACATCTCGATATCGTGATTAACAAATCTTTTTGTATACTCGACTACGTTCGTCAGTGTTATCGAATTGCACTCGTGCTGGACAAAATTCGATAATTAGGGAATGAGTTCTAAACCAAGTGTATAGGATATCTTAGTAGACACAATAACTACTTGCAGATCTTTATGGAACTTAAAACGTTTGGCAGATCATATCCGGGAATGCAAATAGCCTATATCGCTCCACCTACTCTGTTGCCTACAACCGAATTAAAAATTGGCTTGCATCCCATGACTGAGATATGGGCGAATTTCTCACAATCAGTAAACTTACATGCATTCTATTTTTAGGCTCGCTCAACGGAACCCACACAGTTTAACGGTGATTCAGAATGTCACAGTTTGAGAAGCATTTAACAGGCTTGTCGATTACTGGACTATTTGAAGTGATCGTCAGACACATTGAGGTGACCGCCACTGTATACGGCATTGAACCTGGGACCAATCGAACGATAAGCGTGTGTACTCACCGATCACATAACTTACGAAATTCAATTTTTTCCCTGTTCAGTCCTCATTCGTAAATTGCAGTAACGCCACTGCATTATTATATAATGTTTGGAAGATTTAGAGGTCGATCTCCCCAATATCAGCAACTTAATCCGCCGAACGTTTGCCAAAGTAGTTCTTAAATATGGAAACAGAATATATTATCCCGCCCCTTTTAGTACATTCTGTACAAAATAACCAATTTTTTTAAATTCAATCCTTCCTCTATAGTTTATAATTAGTGGGCTGCAGCCTAGGAGTTTTGTATTGCTTTATAAATTATCGCAACACCTGAGAAACGAACCGACCAACAAACCGTGTTCCTTCTGGTGCTTAATAACTCCCAAGCAGTTGTACTGAATTCAGTCATATTTGGCATAAATCATTCGCTTGGTGAATTAAGTTTTGAGAATTGAGCGGAGGTCACACTTACATCCCTCCTGGTACCCCTCATACAAATCGACCAATTTACAGAAATTATTTCCTTCCGCTGCAATCTATAGTTCATAGACTACAGTTAGCTAAAATTTTGTCAAATATACGTATTGCATTATAGTGCTTGGTCAAATTTGATAAAAAAAAACCGCTAAAAGCTTGGAATAACCAATAACTCTCTGGTAACTCCCATACAAATTACCTTATTTAACCCATATATTGGTAGGTTCAGTATAATTTAGTGCGAATCGGGTATTTAGTAAAGTTAGTTCTACGAATTAAAATTAACAGCATTGCCACATACAAAATATATAGTAAAAATTGGTGATCCCTTCATAATTTCTAAGCGGATGGCTTCAAAAAGTTAAGTTTTTGTTATTTTTTCTTGTTGTATTTATATTTAGAATACCTTCCGATAAGGGCCGCGATTTTAGTTTCTTGCGTAGACCCTCACACTATTGCTCCTACACAAAAGGACTTTGGGGGGGAAGTACGTTGAAATTTCTGTTCTCAATTATAGCCAAATTTGTTACTGTGTTATCCCTTTTAAAAGCAAAGAGTTTGGCAAATGTTTAGCAATTGCGGTCCACTGTCTATTTCGGGTATTTGTGTCGTTGTCGCCCCAGCTGAAGTTCCATAATCACGGCACCTCCACCACTGTGCAGCCCTCAAAATTAGATACCCCGTGGAATTAACAGCCATCAGTGATGGCAATCCACCACCACTACCATTACAATAACCACCACACACCCCGAGAAAACTAAAGCATAAAAGGCAACAAGTAAATTACAAAGAAAACAAAAAAAAAGCTGAAACAACAAGTAGTACGAGAAGGTAACAACAGTTACAACATCGCATTGTTAAATGCGTCCGTCTCGACGCTGATCTTTTCCCCAACCCCTACTAACCAGCCCGCAAATGAACCAGCCATGTACTTATTTGCTCCTCTAAGCGATCTATGTCATCCCCTGGTATGCCTCTCTGCCTCTCTCTCAGTCTCTTTCAGAATCTCATTCTCCCTCTGAGTATCTCTATTGCAGCCATAAATATTTAATTCCACACAGATACGCGCATTCGTTCAATGGGTGTTTGTGTTTCTTTCTTATTCTCAACTCCCTGTCAGGCACCCATCGATGATCGTGTGTAGATCGTATAGAAGGAGAGCACAGTACACAGGAAAGCTAAACTAATGTCCAGCGTCAGCAGCGACGTAACCGCTAGACACTTTCGGAAAACGTAAAAGATCAGTGAGTGTTTCATTTATTAAGAGAGCACAAACATATGTTTATGCTCCGTGGTGAGAGCGTATAGATTTTTAGCTAAGTGTTTTTGTATGTACGCGGCTAACGTGTGTTTAGAAGGGGCAACAAGTGTCACGCTGCTGCTGTGGATGCCGCTAGTGTTAATGAATATTTTTGTTGTCATTTAAGCTTGTTTGTTTGTGTTTCTAGCGACTCATCTTCCTTTCGTCCAGCACTTGTGTAGGTTTTTATCGCCATCTTCGCGGAGTTTTGATTTAATATAGTGGGGTTTATGAACTTCCGCAATCCCTTTGTTTGGTTGTGCTAACTCTCAGACGAATTCGAAATTCTGACCTAGAAAAAGAAAATATTGTTTCTTTTAAATCGAAATCTGTAGAATACAACGGTCATAAGAAGCGTAAAGTAAGGAAATTTTCCAATGTGACTAGCATTATGCTGACATTTCGCGGTAAAACTCCATACAACTCCATACGCGAAAAAATCTCTTTTACGTGGCAACGCTAACTTTTTTTGTGTTGGTTTTTAACACTGAATTAATTTCTTTACCTCATAATATGTTCAATAATGCATTTATAAACCTGTGAAATGACATTGTAATGCAAAAAAGGCACAATATTGCAATTTTACAAAAATATTACGAGAAGTATTATGACGTAAAATCAATTGTTCTTCATAATTCAGTGTTGGAAACCAGCGCAAAAAAGTTTTTAGTGCCGCTAAACTTTTTCACAGAAGAAAAAATTCCGCGTGACTTGTGGGGAAGGACTTCTAAAGTAAAATGTTTGAAAAGTACAGAAATCAAACACATTAGAGAAAATAATCAGATGAAAAGCAAAACAGATTTTGAAATAACTCTGAAAATAAACAGATTAGTTCTACAGATTAGTTCTAGTTGTGGTTACTTCTCTGCCTTTCTAAATTGTATTAAAAATATTCTCTTTCTAGTTTTGGAATTCTATTTTCGATGTCTCATACCAAGCCTGATACAAAATAATGACCACTGCCTTGATTCCGCTATTAAACCTTTCTATGCTTCCGAAGGAAACATCCGACCCTGACTTTGACATTAAAATTTCTGTTGCAATGCAATTTCCAATTCCGAAATCCAGCATTACATCCAAGATAAAATGAATGACCACTGGCTTGATTTCGCTATTAAACTTTTCTACACTTCGGAAGGAAACATAGAAAAGAATAGTATTTGGCCTTTATGAGGCATTTGAGAGCACAAATTCGGCAAAACAGGCCTAAGTTGTGGAAAGAAAATTCCTGGATTTTGCATCATGATAATGAACCATCTTACAGGGCGGTGATTGTGAAGGAATTTCTGGTCAAAAACTAAACAAATATCATTCAACAATCACTTGATATGATTTCGACTGATTTTTTTTTTTTTGTTTCCAAAACTCAAATTATCACTTTGATGCTCTCGTTTTTAGTCGATAGAAGGCGTAAACGACTAATTGTGGCAATAACTGGGCTTGAAAAATGTTTTGACAATTTTGAGTGTTTTGACAGATGCCTACTTTGAAGATGATATAATAAATTTGAATGAATAATAAAAATTGTTGAGTTTAATTGATCATTTGCTGGTATTTTATTGATAGAAATTATACAGATTTTATGATATATTCATAAATCCTATGAAAGATTCTGAATAATGTTCCTAGAAAATAAAGATTATGATACAATAACTTTGAATGAATAATAAAAATTTGAATATTAACCATTTGCTAGTAGTTTATTGACATAATGTATACAGATTTCATGACATGTCTTATGAAAGATTCTGAAAAACGGTCATTGTGCCTAAAAAGCAAAGATTCGTGTACAATAAATTTGAATGAATTATACAAATTTGGTATTTATTAACCAATTGCAGGTACTTTATTGAAAAAATATATACAGATTTCTTTACATTTTCGTAGATCCTATGAAATATCAAATGTCAATGTGCTTAGAAAACAAAGATTCGAGCATTTCAAGTGATTTTATGACGCCCTTATCAAGAACACATTAGCACATATTAGCATCCCTCTATGTTACTAATTTGAAGTTAAATACTGACTGTACCTATAACGATCCTCTCCAAACACTTGGCTACATTAATGAGGAATCAATAAATTAATTACAAACTTTAAACAAATCACTTTTGTTCAAATGTTATGATGGCCACATTTTTGAAATAGAAAACATAAACTCTTACTCTCACACATAGAGTACATCAACAGACAGGGTCTATCGCTCTCAGATCTCTCCACATGTGTTTATGAAATGATATCTTTCTGGCAATAGCTGTGGATTTCTCGATCATGGTAAACTCTAACTGGAGGCGTATGGAAGGTTTATCTCTCTCAAGCTGTTCATCCGTCCGTCCATCCGATGTTTATTTACTAAACTATTTTCTTAGGATTCCGTAACCAAAGTATCGTTCCCGGTTTAACTGCTTAAAGATGATCTCATTCGATGGAGAAACTTGGACTTATTTACATTTTTCTTCTTCAACATGAGCATCATTATAATCTACAGCGACGACGGCGGCGATGGCGACGACAACGACAACTACTAGAAGACGAATGAGAAATAGAAGAAGAGATAATGAGCTGGCTAGCAAAAGCCTTTTAAAGTGATATCCCCTCGCGCTCCTCCAGCGAATTAAAATAACAATGAAGAAAACGACAGCGACGGTGTTGAATATCGTATTGTGCAACCTCCCGCCGCCTGCTCTACCCGCCCTGTCAACTAACACTCCTGTCCGCCACTTGGATTTCGAGTTATTACTGGAGACATTTGTAGGTTTTCTATGATCACTTTCATTGTTGTTGTAGGCTACCAGCCATGGCAACCACACATACATTTCCTATTTAAGCCTTGTTTCGCTTTGTGCTTTTCGTCGTTGTTGTTGTTTAGGTTTAGACCATGGGTAAAAATAGTTTATAACGGTATCCGTACTATGTTAATAATAATGATGATGATGATGATGATAGCGATGGCGGCTCACAACAACTGTGGGCCCAACACCAGCACCAGCATTGCCACTAGACCTAGACCAAGCTTAAAAGAACCCAGTTGTTATCGTACCTGTGCGTGGAGGGAAGCAGTAAACAGGTAGAATAGGAGAAGCAGCAAAATGGGAATCAGCCGCCGTTTGGTGCAGCAAGTGAGTGGTCGTTCGGTCTAGCAGCGACAGCGGAGATTTCTCAACATTTTTGTTGCTGTAAAATTGTTGTCGTAGCTTAATGCTTCCGTTAGCTCTGGTGGCTGTCAGTCTTCCGTCAGTCGTTTTGCCTCTCAATGTGGTTTGTTTGTGTTTTGCTCCACCAGCCAAGCCAGCCAGCCTTTTACAATCCCATCCAGCCATCCGTGTAGCGGGCCAGCGAGCCAGTGAGCCAGCCGGCCAGTCAACCATCCATTCATCCATTGAAAACCAATCAGCCTGATTTGTCTATGTGTCCGTGTGCATATACATACATATATTTATATATATATATACGAGTATATATGTATATGTGAGTGTGTGTTTAACGCTTTTGACCAACTTTACCAATTTTTTTTCTTCAGCTCTGTAGCGGCGCATTGTCAAGCTTCGTCAGCATACAACAAATTGTCAGTCAGTTGACGTTTTTATGCTGATTGTAGTGTTGTTGTTGTTGTTATTGCTGTTGTTTTGTTTTTTTAGTACCTCTAGGTTTGTTTTTATTGCTGCATTTCACAGAAGACTTTCGAAATATTGTTTACGACAACAACAATAAGAACAACTACGAGGGCATAAGGCTTTGTTGGGTTCTGTGGTGTTGTACCTTTTTCTGGCACTGTAGCCTTTTTCTAAGCACAGTGGGCCATTGCGTGAAATTGGACCGAGACAAAAGTCATGGATGAATATCCATAACTTTTCTTTTTTAGTAATTCTCTTTTTTCCGATAATCTTTCCTGCAATTTGAGCCTCCCCATTGTTGTCAACTGTGGTGATAGGTGATATTTGGTTTTAATTATTGAATATATGGTACGATTGATGATAACATTCTAAAAATTTCACATTTTTCTTGAGGTGATTTTGGCCCTCATATGGGTAAGTTTTATCCTATCTGCTACTTGTGACATTCGCAGTCCATACTACAAGATTATCAATTTTTTTTGTTTCAAAAATAAAGTTAAATAGAACACGCATAAAGTTATGATTTCGGTGAAACTTTTATTTCATTATAATGCTTGGAACTTGGCGATAACTTGACGAATGTTGGTTTTCAAATGCTCCAACGTTTGGAGATTATCCGTGTAAACGGGGTCTTTGACTTTGTCCCACAAAAAGAAAATCTAATGGCATCAAATCGCATGAAATTGCGCATGAACATCGCCAAAACGTGAAATTACGCATTCTGGAAACTTCTCATGCAATAAAGACAACATCGGTCGTGTTGCGTGGTTTGTGGCACCGTCTTGTTGAAATCATATAATGTCCAGTTCATAATCTTCAATTGCAGGTCTAAAAATGTTGGTTATCATACAGCCATAGCGCTCTGAATGGAAATTTCAATTATCCGCCATACTTTCACTAACAGAAGCGATGTTTTTGACAGGCCTGACCACATCTGTTACGCTTCAAATCTCATCAAATTTTTTTATAATCTTGCCGATTCTTTGCACAGTAGGTCGATTATGACGACCATGGTCGCGCCGTACTGCATGAACAGTGCCCACGAATGAATCACCACTTTTGTAGTAAGTTTAAACTATTTTTACGCGTTCTTTGGTTGTTAAACGAACCATATTCGTAAATGGCAAAACTTTCACTAAATAAATAACACTTCAGATGACAGGTATTTAATAGCTGACAGTCTTTTCAGATCGGCGGTTTCGAAACCACTAAATGGATAATCCTATCACCGCTTTTGTAGTAAGCTTAAACTATTTTTCCGCGTTCTTCGGTTGTTAAACGAACCATATTCGTAAATGGCAAAACTTTTACTAAATAAATAACACTTCAGATGACAGGTATTTAACAGCTGACAATGTAAATTGATAATCCTATATTTCTGATTTCTGTGAAAATTTCTGTTCATTTAAGCATGTGGTAGTGGATATATTCGTGCTAACAAGGAGAAACCATTTAAATGCCAATTTATTGTTTATTCGATATTACGGAAATTTATTTTAAATTTCGAAATATACAGAACTTTGTAACTGCGCCCAGATGACAAAAAAGTGTTTTCACTTATAGTAATATATGGTGTAATTTTTTAAAAAAAAAACCGCCTCTTTGAAAAAGTTCTATAGCTTGTAAACAATACCGAGTTTTGGGCTGGGGATTGCCCACAAACAAATGTGTGCCTAAATAAGGGCAAATATTATAACGAATAAACCCGATTTTGGTTAAACTCCACTTAGGTCGCTTTTCCTTGCAACCACCGATGTAAGTTTCATTTCGTCCAAACTTTGCGTCTGTTCGTACGGTTTTCATACCATCACCCATTGCACTTCAATCACTCAGCTGGTTATAAAATATCGTAATTTATACAACATTTGTTGTTTATGTCGATATCTTTGCTTCGACATGACGCAGCTTTTGAAAAAACTAAAAATTGTATACAAAAATGTGGAGATTTATTAGCCAGCTCAAGTCAAGTTTTTTTAAAAATCAGTTTCACGTTAAAATACCCGATATTGCATTATATTATACGAGTACATATCATAAATATTGTTGCAATTCCAGCCAAAATTTTCCCCCCAATATGTGGTCTGGTGTTATCTGTACGAAATGTTTGTTACGTAGCGCTATTGTCCCACTGTTATATGCTGTTGTTTCTAATATTAGTTTCAGAGCTCTGCTTCAGGGGTTTCTTTAAGTTCTCTCTTAATCCCTGCTTTCTTTTGAAACTACAGCTTGTTGTTACTATTTTAAGCTATAATTTCATTTTATGTAACCTGCCTGCGCCTTTGCCAACTTATTATTCCATCCCAGCCGCTATTTGGACTCAGTTAAGGCCCCTTTTCACACGCACACACACACACACACTCGAGCGAGCGCTCACTCACGCACCCATTTTGAAAAAAT
>JAHXMU010000504.1:243544-256440 GCA_019455685.1 Philornis downsi
ATTTATTTTTGCTGTTTTACATATTGGTTGTGTTGGGACGGGGGGAAGATACCTTTGGAATATTGAATATCGATTAGAAAGAAATTGGAGGCTTTTAGAAAATGTTGGACAACGGAGATTAATCTACCGATTGTTATCAGCAAAATTCGATTAAAAGTTGTTATAACTTTAAGAGCACTGAATAACAAATTTAAAATAAAAGCATAGATTTTCCATTATCTTGAAGTAATCAAATAAATAATGACCAAATACTTATGTACCTGCGGGGGTCAAAATTCAAAGGTGACAAAAAGTTTTTTAGAGATGTTGAAATATACAGTCATAGAAATAGAAACCAAAAATATTAGATTATTAGATTCCATTCCACGAAAGTGGTAAATTAAAACTTCTCTTTTTCAGTGAACGACAAATGGGCTCAAATTTCTGTTTTCAGACTAATTAAATGTTAACTACTGCCTAATGGTAATTCCGTTTACCTTCAGTTTGAGAAGCTTTTGCTAGAATTATCGATAACAAAAATACTCAACGCTTTCATTTGTATATTGGGATCACCACTGCCAATGGAGGAATGAATGGAGAAGTATTTTTGGAGTTCAACCCAATGATGCATAATTTAGATATATGTATATATAGTAGAAATAAATGCATTATTTTCCATTAGATGATTTAGTAATCTGTATTTCACGTTGTACAATTGCGATCGGGCTGCATCAGATGGCGCTAGAAAGATAAAATATCGTATTCAAACAAACTACTTTCTTTCTTAACCTTTCTGATTGCTTAACCCAGTATTGTTTAAGCGCACCACAAAGATGTAAGGAAGAATTATATGACATATTTTGCAGATTTCTTTAATAAAGCTAATAGAACAATGGTCTTTTCACGAGGAAAATTTGAACGAGACATTATTTTCTTTTGAAAAAAAATTACTAGTGTTGCCAACTTTTTTGGTAATGGTTTCCAACACTGAAATCGGAACAAATTATGTGTTCACGTCATAATATGTTTTTGTAATGTGGATATAAAATTGTAAAATTCTATCTATTTTCATTTCTATTTCATATCACAAGATTACAAGTGTATTATTGACTATATAATGACGTTAAGACGAAAATTGTTTCGATTACAGTGTTGGAAACCAACAAAACAAAAAGTTGGCGTTGCCACTTGTATAGTATATAACATCGTCTGGTTTTTACGTCATAACATTTTATGATAATATGGATATAAAATTAAAAAAATTTATCTTTTTTATTATTACTAGTTCATTTCACAAGTTTACAAATATATTATAGACGAAACGAAAATTGTTACGCTTTCAGTGTAATTGTAAAATTTAACCTTTTTGTTTTGTTACTATTTCACAAGTTTATAAATGTTTAACAAACTTATAATGACGGTAAAACGAAAATTGTTCCGATTTCAGTGTTGGAAACCAACAAAAAAAAAGTTGGTATTGCCACTTATATAGTATATAGTACATCGTCTGGTGGAAAATTTAGCTTCCAATTTGACGATTTTTTTGTTTTTGCATGGAGTTTCGCCGCGAAAAGTCTGCATAATACCAGCCTTAAAGGCAGAAACACAATAGAGGCGCCAGATATTGTGAATTGCATTTATGGTCCAGACACTGTAACGGGCAATTACGCGCACTTTTCAGTTTAGTTGATATCGTTCCGGTAATTTTGATGTCAAAGATGCACGGCGCTCTGAAAGGTCAATTGACGAAAATGTTGATTGAATAGAGGACATTGTCAAGTCCGTCCGTCATGTAAGCACTGTTTCGATTGACCAGAAGGTAAACGTTGGAACCACTTGAAAAAGGCGGGATATATGTAAAAAGAAGTTCGATGCATGGGTGCCACACTAATCAAACTGAATTTTCATATGCGAATCACTGTTGTCCATTTCTAAAGCGAATGGTGACAACGTCAAGCGCGAAGGATCGTGGAGGATCAAATTTGAAAATTCGGTGTAGTTCACAATCTTGCAATCTAAAAGCCATCTCCAAAATTCCGTATATTTCAAAAGTTATAACGGGGTTATCAATTTTTCAGTTTCAAAAGTAAAGTTAAATAAAACACACGTAAAGTTATGAGACAAAATTTTTCATGTCTTGTTGAAAACACATGTCGTCTAGTTCATAATCTTCTATTGCAGGCCAAAAAAAAGTCGGTTATCATATGGCCATAGCGCTCTGAATTGAAATACGGATTATCCGCCTTACTTTCACTAATACAATCGATATTTTCGGCAGTGTGTACATTGCGATGATGCGCAGGCCTGATTATAACTGTAACGTTTCCAGTCTCTTCAAATTTCTTTACAATCTCGACAATTTCTTGCACAGTAGGCCGATTATGACGACCATAATCACCCCGTAATGCACGGTTGAATCACCGTTTTTGTAGTAAGTTTTAACTATTTTTACGCGTTTTTCGGTTATTAAGCAATTCATATTCGTAAATGGTAAAATTTTCAGTAAATAAATAACATTTCAGATGACAGGTATTTAACAGCTGTCAGCCTTGCCAGGCTGACGTTTGTTTTTTACTTTTTTTGAAAAACACTTAATATCTCAAAATAATAAACTGGTAGTTTAATTGGTCACTTTTTCTTGTTAGCACAAATATAATGTAGTATTGCAAACACTAATGAAGCTTTTTAGTATTAAAATTATTTACACACTAAAAACGTGATTATCATGTCTCGATAATATTTGATATAACAACAATATTTTCTATAAAATTTGTGACTTTAGAAACTTTTGCGAAATGCGTTCTTTATATTTAATATATATCGTTTCTTGATTTATTACAGATGCATTAAAACATTCCATATGAAAAATGTTAACAAGCTAACTGCTTTATTCCCAGAGTTAGAATTTCATTTGGCTGCATTTTTCCTCAGGTGTTGCATTGTTTTCATGTTATCGTTTGCCTCTGAGCTTGGGAAACTTTGCTGCAAATCTCAATTATTTTTTATTTTTATTCAATTTATTGCTATTTCATGTTTCTCTTTTGGTTATAAGTAAAAAAAAAAACTTGAACAGGAATAGTTTAGAATAACATAACATCGACTGCATAATGGCACTACTTCACTGATTCACTGTAGATATCGATAGTAATCGATCATCGGTCATGTCTCAATCAGACTTAAAATTCGTATGGTGTTGATATTTTTCATACATCTTGACACACAAGTTATTCTTCTTCTTTTTCCCCTTCTTAGGTGGCGACTAGAATAAATACCTTTATCTATTATACGCCGCACATAGGCATTTTGTGCTTCTTCCAATGTAGTTTTAATAGATCCATTTCGCTTCGGTCCTCGAGATGTTATCGAAAACCCGCCGGTCTGGCAAATACTGTCATCTGAAGTGTTATTTATTTGGTAAAAGGTTTACTGTTGACGAATATGAATCGTTTAACAACCGAAGGATGTGTAAAAATAGTTAAAACTTACTACAATTACTTACTACATTGGTGGCTCGTGCATTACGGGGCGATTATGGTCGTCATAATCACCGTACTGAGCAAGAAATTGGCAAGAATATAAAGAAATTTGAAGAGACTGGAAGTCTTACAGATGTAGTCAGATCTGTGCTTCATCGCAATGTACGCACTGCCGAAAATATAGCTTCTGTTAGTGAAATGTGGCGGATAATCCGACTTTCAATTCAGAGCGCTATGGCCGTATGATAACCGACATTTTTTGGGCTGCAATTAAAGATTATAAACCGGATGATATGTGGTTTCAACAAGACGGTGCCGCGCAACATACAACACGGCCGGTTCTGGCTTTATTGCATGAGAAGCTTTCAGAGGGCGTAATTTCTCGTTTTGGCGACGTCAATTGGCTACCAAGATCATGCGATTTGACGCCGTTAGAATGTTTTTTTGTGGGGCTACGTCAAAGATCGTGTTTATTGCATTGCATTGAAAATTGGAGCATTTGAAAACCAACATTTGTCAAGTTATCACCGCGATACCGCCCGAAATGTGTGAATTTTTGTTTTTTTTTTAAATTCTGTATTTATTACAATCTGTTCTTGGACATGCAGTAATATTTACATTTGCCTACATACTACTTATATGCTAAAATGTTATTTTTATTCGGGAACATTTCCTTGAGTGTCCCTACTGCTATATTCGTCTTGAGTAGCCAGGTCCTGTGTGGTTCTCCTTCTTAGTCTGGTAAATAATGGTGTTTCGTTCATCAGATTGGACGCCAGCTGATTCGGATGTTGTTGAATACGATTCATGTATCTAGCGGAGTATTTTTTGACTTCTTCCTTAATGAAGGATGTTTTCAATTCTCTATGCAATTGTTTGTTCGAGAAGTATCTGGGTGCACCGGTAATGGTTCGTAGTACCTTGGATTGAAAGCGTTGCAATATTTCAAGGTTGGAGTTTGCTGCAGTCCATCATAACTGGATTCCATATGTCCATATGGGTTTTAAGGCACATTTATAGATTTTCAATTTGTTATCTAGGGATAATTTGGATTTGCCATTCCAAGCAAATTTAGGGATCTTAGTTTTTGTAAATATATGCTTTCTCCAAGTCAGTGTTCTGTCCAAATTAATGCCTAGATGCTTTGCATCATTTGCTTGAGGTATTTCAACATTATTAATAGACACGGGAGGGCAACATCCTCTCCGAAGTGTAAACGTTACCTGAACCGATTTCGTTTCATTTGCCTTTATTCTCCATTTCTGCAGCTATTTGGTAATGGTATCGAGATGTTTTTGCAATTTCCTAGATGCTTGATCCGGGTTGACGTCAGTGGCAAGAACAGCTGTATCGTCTGCAAGCGTTCCGATAAGAGTCCCTTCTTCTGTGGGTAGATCCGAAGTGAAAATCAGATATAAGGTAGGACCAATAATACTGCCCTGAGGTACTCCCGCATGCGATTTAAGCATTTCCGACATGTCTTCGCCGTGTTTAACAAAAAAGGTTCGTTCAGATAAATAAGATTAAAAATGAAGAAATTCGTGGGTAACATTTTCCTCAATTTGAATAATAACCCTTCGTGCCATACCCTATCAAAGGCTTGTGGAATTTCCAGAAATGCCGCATTGCAATACTTTTTCGTGTCGAAAGATTTATTTATCAGTTCAACTAATCTATGAACCTGTTCAATCGTCCCATGTCCCTGTTTAAAACCAAATTGGTGATCAGGTATTAGTTTTTTTGACTCTATTATGGGGTTTAATCTTCGGAGAAATAAAATTTCGAGGACTTTTGATGGTATAGGTAGGAGGCTTATGGGCCTATAAGAGGAGGTTTCTTCAGGTGGTTTTCCTGGTTTTCGTATCATTTTCACCTTATTAGAAGCTGTAAGCCTTCCTGAGGCAATTCTTTTAAGACTTTAGCAGTGATCAAGTCGTATCCCGGGGCTTTCCGGTCTTTTAAATCAGCAATTATATTTTTAACTTCACAGGCGGTAATTTGTGTAATGGGCAAGTCCATCTGGTAATCTTCATTTAGAAAGTTGTGCAGCTCAGTTAAAAAAGCGTCATTACCATGTTGTTCATTAGGTATGAACACTTTCTCCAGATGTTTTGCGAAAGTTTCAGCTTTTTCAGAATCACTTTTAGCCCACATCTTCTGTAGGGTTCAAATAGGGGGATCGTGTTTTATGGACTTGTTCGTACGCTTTATTACTTTATATAGAGAGTAGTCGGTAGCTGCAGTTGCATCTAAATTTTCAAGATGTCTATCAGTTTTTCTACTATCCTCTACACTTAAGATCTCTTTGAGTTCTTTTGTTAATTTATTTAGAACCGCCTTATCGGGCGGATATCTAGTCTAGCCCGAAATGTGCGAAAAAATTGTCGAAAACTACCTCAAAAAATCCACAGCTACAAACAATCCGGAGGCGGTCATTTAAATGACATTATATTTCGTACATTATGGCAAGGTCCAAGCATTATAATGAAATGAAAGTTTCATCGAAATCATAGCTTTATGTATGTTTTATTTAACTTTACTTTTGAAACCGAAAAACGGTGACATTATTAAAGGAATATTTTGCGTTAATACGGACTGAGGTTATGCGTTTGCTTGGAGGGTTAAGCCGCAAGACAAGGAGTTTGAAGTCTCCTAGTAGCAATTAAATTAATGCCTTTCTGCATGACAGCAATAGAATATGTCAATGTCTTCCCATCATATGAAGACAGTGTCTTTTATTCAACTTATTATTCTTCATATACTCCTTTTTTCCAACTTTATAGACTAGAATTTCATAATATCTCTGCAAATCGTTTACTGATAAAACCAACTACATATAGGGTGCTTTAGACGGAATCACAATCTATCCATTTAGCTCTCCATTCGATAGATTCGATCGATTCATCCGCCTGCCTGTCTCTGCGAGTGAATTTGAGTTTTCATGAATGTGCAATCATCGACAGTCTGAATATGAGTGAGTTCCAACATTTTGTTGGATTGGGATTATAGGAGTGCAGATTTTGCTTTCCAAGTTTATCGTTTGTTTTTCTCAAATGTCGATGTTGATGTTGATGCTGTAGCGATTGTTGTTGCTGCTAAGAGTGTGGAAGTAATAGTTGTTGCTATTGTTGTTGCTGTTGCTGTGTTACATTTCGTTGTATGATTGCATTTGGCGCGCTTGAATGACCTTGAGCATGCCGTTTGGTTTGATCATAGAGGAGGTATCGCATGAATGCAGTACAAATGCGTTCGTTCGTCCATCCGTCCGTCCGTCCCTCCATCTGTTGAATCAACTATCAGTCTTTAAGTCTTCGCTGTTGGAGCTTTTTTGCTTTTTATATGTGTGTGTTATATGTAAGAGTATATATACATATATGTACGTATATACATATCTTATTATATGTATTTCAGATTGTCTGGGTGCTTGCGAATGCATATTTTTAGATACTTTTTGGATATTTCTGTTATTAACTTTATCTCTGCAATGACTATAATATTGTTGCAACTTTGTTAGACTTGCGATGGACAACACATGGATGGCCACAGTGGTTATTTTTTGAAATTGAATAGTAAAATTTATGTGATACAAAAGCTATGAGCTTTATGGAGTGGGTATGCGATAAGCAGAAAATTTTCCAAATTCGTGATTTTAGGAATAAAAATAAAAGGTAGAAATTTGGTACCAACATCCACTTTAAATACTAGCTATAGCTGGAATCACAAAAAGAGAATTTATCAAAATTTGTACTTTTAGAGATAAAAAGGGGAAAATATGCTACCAAAGCCCAGCTCAAAAAGAATCACAAAAGTTGATGTTCATAATCGCCTTCAACAGAGCCCACGAGAGTTTTACGTGAGTCTTGCTGTGAAAGCCATACTCACGCCATGCTAATCATACTGTGCATATTATTCACGCCATGTTAATCACACTGCGATTGCCAGCGCCTTCTCTAAGATAGCCAGGTAAATTTGGGCTGCTTAGGAATAGGAGTCGACAGTTTTGGCTCTTTTTTCCAGCCAAATTGATTATGCTAGTGTGGAACATAATCCTCACTGGCAGAGGTGAGACCTATCTTACCGCCTCTGCTACGGTTGCAATGAAACTTCACATTTGAGAACGAAGATTCTACCGGCGATTTCGGTTTCAACCAACAACCCACGTGATGCTCCCACCGGGATCCCAATACTAAATGATCAGGCGGGAACTCTATCCGGGGGTCTCCTGATCCCAACGCTACAGGCCAAATTCACCGGTGAGTGCTGCGCGGCTAAGATCCTACCAAATTGCGTTTTATACACCATACTTCATGAGATTGGTCATCCTGTAGAAAAAAGAGCACAAAACGGGATTTTGTACATACCTACAGATGCGGAGACCCCAGGTAGGTGGAAACAGGCGATAGCACTTTACAAAGATGCAGTACCCTCACCGGTAGGAGGCGCAGAAAACTCCAAACCTCTTCCGCTCGACGACGCAGAACGGCAACTATGTAATATAGACTTGTAATTTCCATGCCTATCTCTGTACCCCCAAGAGATCGCTAAGACACAGAACAAGGCAAGAACTAGATACCCTGCACGTTCAAATCCCAATCACCTTCAGGTGGTAGTAAAGAGGCCTCTGGTGAAACCTTATAGCCAAGCTAATCCCAGTTTCAACTTCTTGCAGTCCAGCGACTGGTGCCTCTGCAACAAGCAGTAGCTGCCACAATCAAGCTGAACAAGCTTGTGCGATCTGCCCGATCCAAGCAACCTTGCAGCCACCTAACCCTTCAGAAGACCTTCGAAGAAGACGGCAGACCTACTCTTTGCAAATACGTCAGAGTAGCCCTACGCCGAGCAAACGCCTTGGAAGCAAACTCCGTTGCTCTAGCCAACACGCCTCGGTAGAGAGCATATTACTGAAGTCATCACCTGCCTGAATATCGCCAATTCCTCTCCGACAGTAGACACAATACAAAAGTGGATTTTGCAAAGTTCATACTTTTAGTGGCAAATCAGGGTAAAAAGGCATGAATCTGGTACCATAGCTCATCTGAAATGACCGGATTAAAGTCCTGAAAATTGGTGACCATCTTACTCTTGCAGGACAGGCAAGCCTCAAGGCAAGGATTTTTTGTTTTGAAATTGGAACTTTTAGGGTTGGAAACAGGTTAAAAATCATCAAATTCGGTAAGAGCAGTATAGTCGGTTCGGCTAGTGCCAGAGACATCACAGTTGGTGGCCATAATATTTTTGCAGAACAAACGCGTGATAAGAAGAACGTTTTTAAATTCCTGCTTTTAGTGATGAAATGGGGTAAAAAGGGATTAAAATGGTACCATGGGCCAAAGTAAGAGGCTAAATCTAACTTTATGGAGATTGCAATGCTAATTTTTAAATATTAGGCGTAAAATATGAATAGAACTTCGTGACATTCTTACTTTCACGGAGGTAAAATAGGAGCAAGAGTGTCCAATATCCACAACTAATGATTGAATCTAGATTCATATAATTGGAGGTACAATTCTCCACGCAGCGTAGAAGCGCAGCAGGAGCAGATTTCTTTTTCCAAAATTTGCATTTCTGTAGAACGAAACTGGTAGAAATGGGGGGAAATAATGCCATCTCCTAATACGGAAGATAGAAGCTAAAGCCACCAACATTTTTGTGCACATTCTGCCTACAGAATAGGTGCGCGATAAAAAAGTTGTAACGAAATTCTTACTATTAGATGTGAATAAGCCCAGAAAGGGGACAAAAAAAGTACCACCGCTTATAATAAATTGCTGAAGATAAAAACTTTGAAATAGTTTTTGTATACCGTACTTCTAAGCATTTTCATGCGCAAGAGAGTAATTTTCCGATATTCATAATTTTAGGTATTACAACAAGAAAGAGAGGGGTGAAAGTTGGTACCAACGCCAAGGATAAAAATGTGAAGCTTGAATCATGAAATTGGGTGTGTAAGTTTAGCTATCGGTGTAATCAAGGAAGGAAAAAGGAGTTTAGAAAAATTCGTACTTCTAGGGGGTACTTGAGAGAGAATGAAGACAGAAATGGTATCATCACCCAATACAAAGGGTTGATGCTGGAATCAGAAAAGTTAATGTCAGTATTTGATGAAATTCCTGCTTTTAAAGAATTAAACTGTCAAAAAAAGGCACAAAAGTGGTACACTGGATTGGAACAGACAGGTGAAGTTGGAAGTGTGAAATTGAGAGCGTTGATTTCTCTGCCAAGAAAGAGGTAAAGAGAACTTTTTTTTAAATTCCTACTTTTAGGGGAAAACCGTAAAGAGATAAAAGAAATCGGATCATTCCATGAAACAATAGCTGAAGCTGAAATCGTCAGTACATCCCTCTTAGTCGCGAAATGTAAAGGAGAATTTTGAAATTCCTACTTCTAAAATGTAAGCAAGGGAGAAAGGAAGCATAAATGACTCATTCGCCTGAATCTAAATGACAGAAACCGAAATCATGAAATTGGAAGTATACATTCTTTCATGGAACATTATGAAAATTCGAAAAGAAAAAAAAAGGGGCAAAAATTAAACCATAGATTCGATCGGAATGTGAAAGCTGAAAAATAGAAATGTACTTCTTCATTCTTCTTCTGGTCTATCCGCGCTTTGGCAGTGCATTCTACGAAAATCACCTTTTCGAAGAAGAATCATTATTAAGAGGGATGGCATCCTCTAGACTAAAGTGTTGCTGTGATAAAAACTAAGCAAATTTGTAGTGTTAGGAACCCAAAAGGAAGGCGAGTAATGGCTGAATGAAAAGTAGCGGATGAAAGAAGAAAATTAGTATCCATCCGCTTAAACCGCTAAAGTCAGAATTGTGGAAACTGACAAGACTTTATTTATTTCTTTGTATTATTTTTTGTATGTTTGTTTGTTGGGAGTAGATTTCCGTATGATTCCTCTTATTCTTTTGCTCAGATATTCTGTTCATATTCTGTATTGTTTTTAAGTATAAATGATATAGATGCGATGAATTGCTACTCTTTGTAATAAATATGATTTACATGTAAGATATAGGGCACATTAAAAAGAATTACATAATTTTTCCAATAGGTGGCCGTTTGGAATCACTTGAATAGGACTGGATATGCAAAGTAACTTGACGTATAGGTGCTACAGGAGTTAAAGCAATAAATCTTCATGGAGCAAGACTCCATCTGCGAATCGACACAAATAGTGGTTCACTTATGACAACATTGAGTAAAAAAGTCTGCGAACGAATCGCGATGAGTCGGCGCAATGGGTGATCAAGTCAAGATTGACGGTAAGGACGTTTTTGAAGATTGTGTGGTGGGATAGGCGGAGAATCATCTACCATGAACTGCTCACCTATAACGAAACTCTTAATTTGGATCTATACTGTCAAGAAATGGACCATCTGAAAGAAGCAGTCGCTTAAAAGCTCTTAGTTTCGGTCAATAGAAGAAGAATTATGTTCCTTCGAGGTAACGACAGGCCACACATATTGATAGTGCCTCGCCAGAAGCCTTGAGAGCTTGGTTAGGTTGTTGTTCTGTATCCAAATTATAGTCAAGATTTGACACCAAATGATTACCAGCTGTTTCTGTCTATAGGGAATGATTTCGCTGGTGAAATATTTGCTTCAAGAGAATCTTGCAAAAATCCACTGTCTCAGTTTTTCTTTGGCTGTCGGCACAAAGGTTTCTATGGGAGAGTCATAATGGAGTTAACTTCATAACAACAACGAGTTATGGAACGAAATGGTGCATATTTGATGTAAATCGCCTTATTTTAACTATGCTAAATAAAACGTTTAATGTCATGCAATGGATTTCCTTTTACTGCAACTTATATGTCCAGATGGTCAATAGTACGTGGACGGTACGAAAACTAGACGACCTGACGTATAGATGGTGTCAGTAGTTTGAAAAACATTATTTTGGCATCATTATTAACACACAAACATTATTTGGCAAGAGTGGCATCGCTATAAAACATATCTTTTAAGTTTCAAGGCGCCACGTAGTTAAGTATTTTAAATTGAGCCATCAAAAGTAAACGATCTTAGTGAATTTGTAAACATGGAATAAATTGGTCACCGCTGTATAATCCAATATTTCCATTTGAAAGCTCCAACCAATATTAAAGCCGAGCTAGATTCTACTCTGGTGGAGTCTGCTCCTCCGTTTACGACTGTAAAATATTGGGGAACAGAGTTTAAACGAGACCATATGGGCTGCTAAGACGAACACCATAGTGGTCGACTAATTGAGGTGTCCACGCCAGACACGGTCAATAAAATTTATAAAATGGTCATCATTTATAAATGATCATCGGCTGAAGGTGCGTGAGCTAGCTGAAATGATAGGCATTTCAAAAAGTGCTATATTTACTGAAGATTTGAAGATGCTTTCTGTGCGCAATATGGGTGCCGCGCTTGCTTTCAATAGAGCAAAAGCTGCGTCATGAAGATGTTTCAGTAGAGTAGAGAGTTTGGCGATGTTTCACCGCAATAAAGCCGAATTTTTGCGTCGATTTATAACCATGGATGAGACATGGGTATACTAATCACGCTTGAGGCAAAGGAATAGTCAAACAGTGGATTGGAATGGCAGAATATTGTCCAAAGAAGTCGAAGACAGGCAAGATCGTGGCGCCTTTTTGGGTTGCTCATGGGATTATTTTTATTGATTATCTTCAGAAAGGAAATTAAATTTATTATTATATTATTATTTATTAAATTTATGGAAAAAACGCCCCACTTGGCGAAAAAGTAAGATTTGTTTCATCAAAGCAATGCCAAAATGAATGAATAAATGAATTCGAATTGTTTAATCGCGCAACTTATTCGCCAGATTTAGCTCCTTCGGACTAGTATCTATTAAAAAATAGCTTTGTTTGCTTCTTCTTTCTTGTAGTTTTGGGACCGCTTTCGTATTATCGCAAATTCCAAATTTTTTGGTACAAAAATTATTAAATCCACTGTTTGATGATATATCAAAGAGAAATATCTTTAAAATGCTGATTTTTATAAGACAGTAACAATTTGTTTGTCTGTCCATCGAGTGCGTTTGCTTGTCCATTGACTAATCCATCCATCTGTCTAGCAGTTTTTTCATCTGTTTACATGCCCGCCTGTCTGCCTTTCTGCCTGTCTGCCTATCTATTCATATGATATTCCAATTGTTTTGTCACTCAGTGCTTCCAACCACTTTATGTGTTGCCCCAATATCTCTTGTAGCTGGCAAGGTTAATCTACGATTCATTGTTTATTTTAGGTTAAATCTGGATATTGGCCGGTCCGTCCACTCGCAACAAAAGTTGTAAAGTGGCTTTGAAATGTGCAGTGTTTGAAATATTTTAGTATAAGTGCGGGTATATTTTCATAGAGTTCAAGAGATTTGGTCACATTTAAAATGTCGTTGACAAGATTTATCAACTTCTTGTTGTTGCTTAACGACGGATGATTGAATTAT
>JAHXMU010000504.1:274752-289240 GCA_019455685.1 Philornis downsi
GCTTGGAATTATTTTCTACGGGTGGCGTATAATAGATAAGGATGTCTATTTCAGTCGCCACCTAAAAAGAAGAAGAAGATCTTAGCAAATCTATAATGTATACAAAATTTGGAATGAATTTACTGTAACTGTGTAGAATATATATGTATATGTACCTATATATATGTGGCCGACTGTGATGCGATAGTTAGTATACGCGGCTATCGTTCGTATGATTGCGGGTTCAATACCCGATAAAAGCACCTATAATTATTTAAGCGATGGCCAACTCTATGTGTCTGTGTTTGTTGTGTTAAAAAGAAGAAGAAGATCTTAGCAAATCTATAATGTATACCAAATTTGGAATGAATTTACTGTAACTGTGTAGAATTTATACATGTATATGTATATATGTGGTCGACCGTGGTGCGATAGTTAGTACACGCGGCTATCGTTCGTATGATTGCGGGTTCAATACCCGATAAAATCACATACAATTATTTAAGCGGTAGTCACCTCGATGTGTTTGACGAATACCTCGAGTAGCCGAGTAATCGACTACAGTTCTGGTGAAAGCTTCTTAAACTATGACTTTCGGTTGAGTGAGTTTAAAAATAGAATGCTCACTGAATGCGAAAAGTTTTCGAATATGTTTTGTGAAGAATATAAGAACCTAAGAACATATAGTTTAAATCAGTCATTTGTGTGGGAGGTACCACAAGAGGCGTAGTTAAACGCTTGATTAAATTTTATCAAGAATTATAGAACATCATAATAATGGGCAACAATCCAGGTCGGTGGAGTCTAAATATATTACGAATTATAGAGGAAAAAACTGAATATTGAAAAATCTACCCATTTCGGTGAGAGATACCAGAAGGGAAATGGGAATGCCGAACACTTTCGTTTTCAGATTCTACTTCCTAACATCTACCAATCTAAATTTAAGGCAGTTGAATTAAAGAGATGAACCTAAGAATATGTGGATTTGACAGAGTTTAGCGCAGTTGAATTAAAGTTTTGAACCCAAGAATATTTGGATTAAATTACTAATTTGTATGGAAGGTGCAAGAAACAGCTGTTAATCGGTTTATTTTTTTACAGTACAGTGGATGAAAACCTAGGTTTCTGCAGCCTTCGAACTGGGAATTGCAGGAAAAAATTAGATATTTAAAAGTCGATCAATTTTTATGGAAAGTACTAGAAGAGACTGTGACAGATAGCACTATTGTTAGTACGCTCAACTACCATTCGCATAATCGCTAGTTTAATCCCCGTTAAAAGCACATATGAATATTTGAGCTGCGGTTACCACGATTCGTTCAACAAACACTTCGAGTAGTCGTGTTATCGAAAAGTCTATGCTTGTCAAACTGTGACGTTCGGAATCGTTTTTAAACAGTGTAGATCCCTTTGAGTGGGTCTAAAAATAGAATGCTTGTAAGCTTACTGAATGTGAGAAGCTCTCCAACGTCTCATACATGAGATCCAAGGGAATTTGTTTTGTTTTCTTCTTTTTTGACGTATAACGATAGGACGTGTTTAACAATATCGACACTAAATGGAATTTCTGAAAGCGGTATTAGAAGCTGCACTTTAAAATGTATCTGAAAAAATATTTAAATTTTGTGCAACTCTTTTTCCTAGTTTTAAATTATAATTTGTTCAACATAAAGTCACTTTTGATTAATTCCTTAAATTTTTCAAAAGCCGATTTAAAAGGAATGTAAAACCCGATCAAAACGGTGATGCTTGAAGGTCGATATTGTAAAAACTGTTATTTAATTAAGGTTTTTTCAATATAGTAGTGAATGTAGAATAAACAGCTTTAATTTTCGAAAAGTTTCAGGTAGTTATGGTACCACGCTATAGTATAAAAGTGTTTTGTACATTTTTGTGGTTTGCTTAATAATTTTCTTTTATAATTTTGTCTACTTGAGCTATGTCCCATGCCATGCGGGGAAAATATTCCGAAAGACATTGCTTACTCGTGAACAAATTTAGCGGCATTGCCAGCTTTTCTTTTATCGATTTCCAACACTGAAATTGGAACAGCTGATATTTTTACATCATAATATGTTCGATAATATATTTTAGAGTTGTTGAGTTACATCTTCTTTATTACTGTTGTAATTTTCAAGTTTACGATGGTTATCCATGTTATCCGCGTTACTTAGTTTTCGGTTTCAAAAGTAAAGTTATATAAAACACACAAAAAGCAATGATTTTGATAAAATTTTTATTTCATTATATTGCTTGAACCTTGCCATTATGTACGAAATATAATGTCATTTAAATGACCGCCTCTGGATTGGTTGCAGCAATGGATACTTTTGAGGTAGTTTTATACCACTTTTTCGCACATTTCGAGCGGTATCTCGGCTATAATTTGACGAATGTTAGTTTTTAAATGCTCCAACGTTTGGAGTTTTTCCACTTAAACACAGCCTTTGACGTAGCTCCACAAAAAAAGTGCAATGGTAAAGTCTAAAAGTCAATTGACGGCGCCAAAATGTGAAATTACGCTTTTTGGAAACTTATCATGCAGTGAAGCCAAAATCGGTAGTGTTGTGTGGCTCGTGTCAACGTCTTGTTGAAACCACATACCGTCCAGTTATAATCTGCAATTGCAGGTCAAAAAAGTTATTTAATATACGGCTGTAGCAGTTTGAATTGAAGGTAAGGGTTCCTCCAGCGTCATTTTCGCAAAAATACCGCCCAATGACACCTCCAGACCATAATGCGCACCAAGCACTCACTTTTTCTGGAAGCAATGGCTTGTCCGCAAACTATTCTGGATATCGGAGCCCCATATGTGACAATTTTGCTTGTTGACAGAACCACCGAGTGAGAAATGAACTTCACCGCTAAAGAAAATTTTGTTCGACAAATCAGCATTGAAAGCCTGTTGCTGTAGCATCCATTCAGTATATCTACGGCGTTGTGAATAGTCAGCCGGCTTTAATTGTTGCGTTAGCTGGACACTATATAAATGGAGGTGAAAATCCAAATGCAAAATACGCCATAATGAGCCGTGAGATAAACCCAATTGTTGAAAACGCCATGGAATCGACAAATTCGGATTATCCGCCACATTTTCACTAACAGAAACGATATTTTCGACTGTGCGTATATTGCGATAATGCACAGGCTTGACCACATCTGTAATGCTTCCAGTCACTTCAAATTTCTTTATAATCTGGCCGATTCCTTGCACAGTAGTTCAATAATGATGACCATATTCACCCCGTAACGCATGAAAAGTGGTCACGTTTGTATCAACACTTCTGTAGTACGTTTTAACTATTTTTAAGCGTTCTTTGGTTATTTAACGATATATATTCGTAAATGGCAAACCTTTCTCTAAATAAACAATACTTTAAATGATAATTATTTATCAGCTGACAGCCTTGCCAGACCGGCGGTCTCGAAGCCACTAAATGGATCGAAGATATTGCGACATAAAAATATAAATGTACAAAAATTTTCAGTGTTGTAAATCTACAAAAAAAGGGGTTGGCGTTGCCACATAAGAACGTTTACATTGTGCGAAAACATAGTACTGCCTGGTGGCAAAATTTAGCTTCAAATTTCACGATAATTTTATGTATATGGAGTTCTACCTTTATTTGAGAATCTCTGGACATGCTGGTCGTATTGTGTTCATTGTAATCACCGAATGATAATGACTCCTGCTTACGCTTCCCATATGGGCATATACATAAGTATCCGTGTGGGTATATAATTGATTGTATGTATACACACACACACACACACACACACAAACAAACAAATACATCATTATGTATACGTTTTGTACATACTTAACATCCTGATGATAAAATGAACGAAAACGGTTGCTTTTTTTATCGTAATCTCGTTGCTTTTTCTGTGTAAAAATTCAGTTGTTGAAGTTCATCCTCGTACAAATATCGGCTGATATGGACGATATAATTTTAATTGTTTCCAAGAGCGAGCGAGCAGGGAATGAAATGAGAAAGTTTCTCAAAGTTGGGAGTCACCTACCGTCCTTTTGCTTTTAACAGCCCCCAAAAAGTAAAAGGAAAACAAAACTCAACTGAATTGTAGCAAATTTTGCTTGTGGTTGACGACGATAAAACAATTATATTTCCAATGTATTTAAGTATTTTTTGTTATTGTTGGAACTTAATGAACGAATGTTTTTTCTTGTTGTTGTAAGGCATCGCATTGGAAAAAAGGTAAACATCCGTTGAAGTATCCCGAACCAAAGAAAAAAAACATTAAAAACTCTCAACCAAGCAAAATGATAACAGAAAACTTGAAATTCAAATACTGGCTGTGTTCAGTCTTCAGTCGTCATTGCCTGAAGCGGCTTAGAAATTGCCATTGTAACATTGCAATCGAACCTCTAATGTCCTTTATGTTATTAAAGCATCTATCATCTACGAGTACATTTTTGTGGCAATATTTAGCTTTCTCTATAGCTTATAATGTTCTATTTTGTAAAATTATAATTATTGTAATTTTTTTTTTCGTTTGTTTTGCTGTATTTGCATATTTTGAAGGAATGAACGCAAAAAATATTTGTGTCACCAGTTATGAACAAAAAAAGACGAAACACGCAAAGAAGAACCTCAAATACTCAATGCTAAAGTTATAATCTGGGTCAACTAAAGTGACATTTTCGTCAAGCCATCATTTCTTTTTCATTGGACACGGATTGAAATGTAAAACCTTAAAATGAAAGAATGACAGCAAGAAGTAAGAATATGATGGTTAGGTAAGAGCATATGCGACTTGTTGTGCACGATACTACACAAGAGTTTGAATTAATTATAGATGAGTATAAAGTCATTCATTTAGTGATTTCTAAATCGCCAATCTGGCAAGGCTATCAGCTGGCAAATACCTATCATCTGAAACGTTATTTATTTAGTGAAAGGCCATTTACGAATATGGATCGTTTTCATTTTATTATTATTTTTTACGCGTTCTTCAATTGTGAACGCGTAAAAATAATTAAAACTTACTACAAACGTGGTGATTCAAACGTTGGCTTTCAATCGAACAAAATTTTTTTCAGTGATGAAGTTTATTTCTCACTCGGTGGTTACGTCAACAAGCAACATTGTCAGTTTTCGGACAACAAAAAAGTGATTGTGGAAAAGCCATTGCATTCAAAAAACTGTGGCTGTTTGGTGCGCATTATGGTCTGGAGATGTTATTGAACTGTATTTCTTCGAAAATGGCACTGGAGGATCCACCGCTGCAACCAATTTAGAGGTGGTCATATAGATTACATTGTATTTCGTACATAATTGCAAGGACCTAGCATTGTAATGAAATAAAAATGTCATCGAAATCATAGCTTTATGTGTGCTTTATTTAGCTTTACTTTTGAAACCGAAAAATGCATAACCTGTTATTTACATAAATAATTTTTTTATAAAAAAAACTCCTATTTTTTGTTGCTTTTGCGATACAAATTAATTTCAAAGGACATTCTGGTGATATTTTATTTTATTATATATATTATTTTTATAAAAAAAAACGTCTTCACAAAGTTGCCTCCTTGATTATATAAAGCAGTCATCGTCACCGAAACGAAATCAAGTCAGAGTATTGGTATGAATTTGTCCACTTTTTGGCATCGGAATGTAAATTAAGTACAATTTTAATGCTGAATCAGATAGCTGAAACAAAATTATGTTAAATTTAGTTTCCGCTCTCATTCTGCCAAGAATGTGCTGGAAACCGATTGTTTAAAAAGTCCGCTTAAAGGAATTGGTGAAATTCTTTTCCTTTCTTATATTGATGATAAGTTGACACAACTGTCCTCTACAACGACGAGTAGATGACAGTAATATATCATATAGTTTGTTACAGTTCTTGATTTTGTCAGTTGATTTTAAGTGAGTTTTATCATTTTTACGAAGGGTAAAAATATCGCGTAAATAGTTTGTTTCAAATTTTGTATTGCAAATAGAATGTCATGTACCGAATAGTTGTAAATTAGTTCAAATTTGCATTATAACTATTGAAGCTAACATAGGAATATCAAAGGAGAGATGGTGTAGACAAGATTCTTCCTCTTGCACCGATTTCGTCCACTAATGACATTTGGGGCATATACCAGGGAGAACGTTGATCACCTTCTTATTTTACACAGAGAATAGTAAAAAGGAATCCAATACTTTTGCTTTATTAAATAATAGCAAAATAATCTGATTTAGCTTAAATATACATCGTTTTTTTCGATAACTAGTTGCCATTTTGAAGGTAATTCAATTATGTCCTTCTCAGAGAAAACCTCGAGTCTATTGGAAAAAAACTGGGACAGTCGATTTTCACAAGACTCTTGATTGAGACGAATTTTTAGCCAGCAAATCATTCGCCATAGACAGGAATAGGTGGCAATCACTTGGTGCCAAGTTCGATTATGGATAGGATGTGTAAGAACTTTTCAGCCAAGCTTCCAAAGCCTTTAAGGAATCACCGCCGATGTGTGTGGCATTATTCTGATCGAACATAATTTCTCTCCTGTTAGCCAAATCTGTCCACTTTTGGTAATTGCTTCATTCAGACTGTTCACAGGTTGACAGTACAGTTCCGAATTAAGATTTAGAATTTGCAATTTATAGTAAACGCGTTGCTACTAATCCCATCCCACCTTCCTAATCGTCAATTCTGGCTTGGCCACAGTTAGTGCCGGCTCATCACTATTAGATCACGACAGTTTTCACTTGATGTTGTCGCAAGTGAGCCACTTTTCATCATCAGTCACCATCTGCTTCAGAAATGGTTCGATTTGTTTTGATTCAAAAGTAATTCGTAGATGAAAATTTGAGAAATGATGTTTTCTTTCCGTTAACTCAAATGACACCCATACATCGAGTTTCTTTCTTTCTTCTCAAATGACACCCATAAATCGAATTTTTTTTTGTATCCAGTCCTATTCTAGCAGCTTTAAACGGTGTCTTCTGCAATATTTAGTTTCTGAGTAAACGAAACAGATAGTCGGACTTGCCGATTTCCATTATTCTATCGACATTTTCGACAATTGGCCTACCAGAGCGTAGTGTGTCTTTGACATAAAAATTATCGGAACCGAATCGACGAAACCAAAATTGTTCATAATTGCCCGTTGCGGCATCAGGACTCTAAACATTGATCATATTTCATATTCAGCTGCCTATTTTACGTTGTCACCTTTATAGAAGAAAAACTTCAAAATATTCTTGTATAGGCTGATTTTTTAAGATTAAAAATTTTCAGGTTGGCAGCACTGGTTGGTAATGGCGTCAAAATGTCATCTGTCAAAGTTAAAAGTGTACAGTATACTCTGCCATTTCATCATGAAAAGACTAACAAACGAGCAATGATTGTAAATTGTTGAAATTTATTATCAAAATTCGTGCTCTGTGACAAATGTGCATCGTTTGATACGACCATTTTATGGTCGTCATAATCGACCTGCTGAATCAACAATTCGTGCTGTTATCTCTAAATTTCGCACCAAATTTACTTTGTTGGACATAAAATAATCGACATAATCGGCTCGCATGCGAGACTGAAAATATTGCAGCCGTAGCGACCAGTGTTAATGACGATCATGAAATGTCAATTCGTCGCCGTTCTCAGCGATTGGGCATGTGTTACTCAACCACAAGGAATTTTTTTATAGCACCAATTGGCTGAGTTGATCTTGATTGACATGTGGTTTCATCAGGACGGTGCAACATGCCACACACTGCTTGTGAAACAAAGGATATGTTGAGGGATGATTTGGCCCTTTGCGTTGACCCCCAAGATCTTGCGATTTAACGCCTCTTGATTATGTCTTGTAGGGTTATGTCAAGTCGTTAGTCTATGTGGACAAGGCGAACACTATTGAAGCCTTACAGGATAACATAACACGCGTTATTCGTGGAATACAGGCCGAAATGTCGAAAAAGTGACGAAAAATTGGACCTTCCGAATGGACATTTTGTCCGCGGTCAACATTTACTTGAAATTATCTTTAAAAATTAAATGGCAAAGACCAATTTATCGATTGAAATAAAAAATTTTAATATATGATGCAAATTTTAGTGTTTTATTCGATTTTAAAAAAAACACTACGACTAAAAAATCACCCTATATTTTCTTTTTTTCCATTTTCAGCTGCCTGGCTTATGTTGTCGCCTTTATCGAAGAAAAACTGTAAAATATGGCATGTTTTTTTTTTTGCTAATGTACATCTTTGATGCGCACCCAAGCAATGCAGAGTCTTGTAATCAAAAAACTGTCCGAGCTTATATTTTTCCAAAATCTTATCTTTTTAGCGCCACCTAGCGTAATCCGATTGAACTTATACAACATGAAATGCAAGTTACTATACTGACCTATTGGAAAAATAATAGATTTCTTACCACTATATTTTATAACATCAGTTAGGGTCACATTCTCTGCTGCCTATTCTACGTTGTCGCCTTTATAGAAGAAAAACTGTAAAATATTCTATTTTCTCTCTTTCCAATTTCAGTCGCCTGGCTTGTGTTGTCACCTTTATTAAAGAAAACCTGTAAAATATGGCATATTTTCTTTTTGCTAATGTCCATCTTTGACGCTCACTCAAGTAATACAGAGTCCTGTAATCAAAAAACTGTCCGAGCAGTTTTTTAAGTAGAAAATCATATCTTTCTAGTGCCATCTAGCGTAATCCGATCGAGCTTATACAACACGAGATGTAGATTATTAAAGTCAGCCATCTATTGGAAAAATATATTATATATGTACATATATCTGTATATATTTGTATATATTTATGTATATTTATATATATATATATATATATATATATAATATGTATATATATATACATATATATATATATTATAATATTTGGCAAGAAACTATTTCAAACATTTAAGGAATTTCTTTAGATTGATTCCTAGAAAATTGAAATATATTTGAATCGAATAAACTATTTTAGACTCAAAAAGTAACTCCTGAGAAGGTAATTTTTTTTTTGCTACACTATTTTATAATAAAATCATACTTGAGTAATTTCCGAATTTTTTCGAAATTCCGTTTAAATATGCTGATTTTGCAGGTACTTATATTTGATCTAAATTTACCACTTCTAAAAGTTGTCCGATTTTAGTCAAATTTTGCACATAGTTGTCTTAGACCAAGAAGCCAAGGATTAAAAGATCCGAATTTCAAAATTAAGCAGAGGAATTTTGGCTGTCAGTACATAGTTCTTATGAATATGGGAGCGGGCAAAAAATATTAAATATTGATGGCATCATATCAAATATTGATGACATCATAAACGGAATTTGGACTAATTAATGTGTCCAAAAAAAGTCATTAACTGCTAAAAGTCTCTATTTCTGCCGCCATAAACGTTCCAATTTTTTTTGTTAAATCTGCTGATATTATATTCATGTACTAGAGTTTAATTAAAGACATTTTAAATTGGGATAACGTTTGTTTACTTTAAATTAACTCTGAGAACAGTAATCGTTTTGTTTATTGCATTTTTATACAACTGTGGAAGTCTCCACGTATATGAACGTCAATAAATAGTCTTTATTACCATGACTTTGCCCATTGTAGGGTGTAGTTTGTAAAAGGTTAATTTTAACTTCTTTTCTACTTGAAGAATTTTTTACGAAGAATAAATCACCTTCCAAAAAAAAAAAAGATCACACAAGGTAAAACGTGATAATACAAATAATTTCTTTACTTCCATTCGAGGTTGTTGCAGAAGATCAAAGAGATTGTATTCTTTTATGTTTGCAAAATTACAAAAGAAGAAAAGTTTAAAAAGGTTAAAACGATCATTACTATTTACGTTTGTGATAAAATATAATTAAATGTCTTTTAGAAAAAATATATATTGCCAAATACATTGAAATTGAAACAGACTATTGAATTACTTATGCATAAAGGAATACAAAAATAGTTTTAAAAAAGTACTTTATTATTAAGTGTTTTAGAACTAACTGAAGGTTTCTTAAGACACGGTTGAAGGTTTCTTAACTATGGGGCAAAAAACAAACTTTTGGTGCATTTTTTACCCTTTCCAACACTGTTTATGTGTAATTTAAGCTGATTGTGAGGTACAAACAAAGTAAACAACAAACTATATATCGAATAATAGAATAAGTTATTTAAATTATTATGGAACCTATTGACAAATTTCAAACAACAGAGCGATAAAATATGTAGTAACTGTAACATTTGGCAATAATTTCTCAAAATACATATTATATGTAGGAAGAAAGTTATAATTTCAAATAAACTGTCTTAAATTCCTCGGCTACAGAATATAAAAGAAGAATAATGAAAATTACCTTCTTAGTTTTGATTTTTTGCTCATCATTATGTAAACAAACCATTTGATTTCATGATAATTTTTTTACTTTTTCGCACATTTCTGGCGGTATCTCGGTGATAACCTGACCAATGTTAGTTTTCAAATGCCCCAACGTTTGAGGATTATCCATGTAAACACGGCCTTTGACGTAGCCTAACAAAAAAAAATCAACGCCGTCAAATCGCATGATCTTGACGACCAATTGACGTAGCCAAAACGTCGAATTAAGCTTTCTGGAAACTTCACGTGCAATAGCCCAAATCGGTAGTGTTGTGTGGCTTCTGGCGCCGTCTTGTTAAAACGACATATCGTTCAGATCATAATCTTCATTACAGGCTAAAAAAAGTCTGTTATTATATGGCCATAGAGCTCTGAATAGATGGAAATAGTTCTTTCAGCGTCATTTTTGTAAAAAATGAGGCCTAAAGACACCTCCAGGCCATAATGCGCACCAAACAGTCCCTTTTTCCGGATGTAATGGCTTGTTCACAATCATTTCTGGGTTCTCCGAGCCCCATATCCGACAATTTTGCTTGTTGACGTAACCACCGAGTGAGAAATAAACTTTATCGTTGGAGAAGATTTTGTTCGAATAATCAGCATTGAAAGCCTGTTGCTGTGGTACCCAATCAGCATATCTACGGCGTTATGAATGGTCAGCTGGCTTTAATTGTTGAGTGAGTTGGAGTCTATATGGATGGAGGTGGAAATCCAAATGGAAAATGAGCCATAATTAGCCGTTAGATAGGATTAATTGCTGAAAACGCCTTGGAATTGACAAACTCGGATTATCCGCCACACTTTCACTAACGGAAGCGATATTTTCGGCAGTGCGTACACTGCGATGATGCACATGCCTGCTCCCTCTGTAACGTTTCTAGTCTCTTCAAATTTCTTTATAATCTTGCCAATTCATTGCACAGTAGGTCGATTATCACCCTCGATTATCACCCTGTAGTGCAGGAAAATTTGCCGCGTTTGGATCACCACTTTTGTAGTAATTTTTAACTATATTTAACCGTTCTTCGGTTGTTAAACGATCCATATTTGTAAATGGCAAACCTTTCACCAAATAAATAACACTTCCGATGGTAGGTACTTAACAGCTGACAGCCTTGCCAGATCGGCGGTTTTGAAACCACTAATGGCATGGTTACTTCATTTCACTTGATTTTTCTCCTATGTTATAGAGAATTGTAAAGCAATGTAATGAATACAAATCTACACTACTACAGTGAAACTAATTACAAAATGCAGATATTTGATTTAATTTCCAAAAATTGATCAAATACGAAAATGGGTGTGGCTATGTAACCAAGAATATATGAGTTAAATCGGTCATTTGTATCAAAAGTACCAGAATAGGTGTGGTTGTCCCGCCAATTTTTTTACATTTTCGCCAGCAATGTTGCGTACAAAAATTTGGATTACTATTGTTGAATAAATTTCAACACTAAAAGTAATCACATAGACAGATTGGTACGAATCAGAAGTTAAAGGAGGAAATTGAATTTCGGATAATCGAATAACAAGAGGTACCAGAAGGGATGGGTCGATATAGTCCGTTTCCAAACCCTAGCACTACGTTCTGGAAGATCAATTTTCGATAACGCCCATAGAATAATCGTGAAGTCCGACCGTAATGTAAAATCTCTTTTGGTTGCCCAAAAACTGAACATGACACAAAAAAAACCCTATGAATCCATTGGGGTAAGGTTGGGTACAAAAAAAAGCTCGATTAATGGGTGCTACACGACTTAATACAAACCTACCTCATGGACCGAATTTCCATTTGCGAATCGTTGTAAAATCGCAACAATATCGCCACATTTCTGGAGCGGATGATAACTGATTATGAAAAATTGATCACTTACGACAAAATCAAGCGAAAACAGTCTTGGTCGAATAGTGCTGAGCCGGAGCAAACGGCCGCTAAGCCACGATTAACTGTCAGGAAAGTTTTGCTGGGTGCTTGTTGGGATTGACAGGGAAAATTATGTATAATGAAGTGCTCTCCTATGTCTGAAGGAAGTAATGTTCCAGAAGCGGCCAGTAAGAGTGAAATTGTATTCCATCAGGACAACGCCAGACCATACACGTCGATATTGACTTGTCAAAACTTTCAGGAAAGTTTTACTGGGTGTTTGTTGGGATTGACAGAGAAAATCACATATAATGAGGTGCTCTCCTATGTCCAAACTCATAATTCGGATCTCTAATGGCGACAATTGAACGGAATTTGAAGAAAGCAATCGTCCAAAAGCTACCAGTAAGAGAGAAATTGTATTCCACAAGGATAACGCCAGACCATACACGTCGATATTGGCTTGTCAAAACTTTCAGGAAAGTTTTACTGGGTGTTTGTTGCGATTGGCAGAGAAAATCACATATAATGAGGTGCTCTCCTATTTCCAAACTCATAATTCGGATCTCTAATGGCGACAATTGAACGGAATTTGAAGAAAGCAATCGTCCAGAAGCGGCCAGTAAGAGAGGAATTGCATTCTATTAGGACAGCGCCAGACCATACACATCGATAGTGAACCTCCGGAAGCTTGGTTAGGAGGTTCTTATACATCTACCTTGCAGTCCGAAACTGGCATCAAGTGATTGCCAACTGTGCCTGTCTATGGCGAAAGATTTTGTTTGGTGAAAAATTTGTCTCAAAAGTAGCTTGTGAAAATCGACTTCTCAGTTTATTTTGCCAGTAGGGAAGAGAGGTTCTATGTGAGAATTATAACGAAATTATCTTCAAAATGGCAATAAGTTATCTAATAAAACGATGTATTGTTAAGCTAAATCGGATCACTCTAACTGTGTTAAATAAAGCCCAGAATGGCATGCAAAATACATTATTGAATATCAATGTACTTGTACATTACGCCTTTACATGATGCTACTTTTCTATCCAGTAATGGATACCAGACATGCTGCGTTAAGTCAACGAAACGCCAATCCACATGTACATATATTAAGGATATATTATATTTCATTAACTATGAGGAAATAATATTTTGCCTATTAAAGATATTTTTCAGTGTCAATTAATACAAACTTTTGATTAATAAGTGATTTAAAATGTCCAAAAATCGGTTTTTGTCAAAATCGATAAAATTTTCGGATTTTCTGCAATACACACTGATTTTTACAGGGATTTCTGAACAAAATTGCCGGGAAATCGGGAATTTAAAGGAGGCACATTTTCGGACAGTTCCCTTCTGGTAAATCCGGAGATGCCTTCTTTTAACCCGAACCGAGCCGAAATAAGAAATTATTCAACTATCTATATATAACTATGTCTTAATTTTAAAATTATTAACTAAATTTGTATTATAGTTCCTTATGTCGCCCATTGCAGAATTTCATTGTCGTTGTTGAATCCTCAAATTTTACTTAGATTAACTTTTTTTTTTTTGAACATATGCCCTGTATTTTTTCTTTGTCCCATCGGGAAATCATCCCCTTTCGAGTCCTCTGCTGCTTATTTCTAAACTCCATTTCTTTATCGACAAACATAAATTACAAAGGTTCATTTAACAATTGATCCTGCCCTTATCCTGACTAATTTAAGTTTCATTTAATAGATCCTGCATAATTCCAACAGACGACTCGACCAGTTTTTGTACTCTTAAACGACGCGTGCGAAACCTTTTGACCCCACCAAAATGAAGAAATATCAGAGTCGGTTGAAATTTAATCAATTTACATTGAAGAGAACTCTGCTGAGTTTTTCCATTTTAAAAACAATTAAACTCAATAAATGCCAACGAACATCGGCGGTGATGTAATGGCTCTACTGGCGGTGGTAGTTGTCGGTAGCTGCTGTTGCTGCTTCTGCTGCCGCTGCTGTTTTTGCTGACGATGACAATGATTTCCAAAACGCACACAATTTAAGGGCACTTAGACACACACTCACTAAAGGAATCCTTAATGATGACACGCTACCGCATTACAAACAGTAGCTCTGAATATATTTTAGGTCACATCCCATTCTCAAAGAAAAATTAAACTCGAGTGCTTTATATGAAAATACCCGCAGAATTTTCATATGAAGAAAGTGTCACAAAAGTGCTTCCATCACAATTAAACTCTATTAAAGAGGCTCTTTTTCGAAAATGCTATTTCCATTAAAGCCTTAACGATGGGAATATCAATGAAATA
>JAHXMU010000505.1:0-79850 GCA_019455685.1 Philornis downsi
TAAATTTCCAGGAAGCGGCGCAGCGAACAACATATCCCCCCGCCACCACGCGCCGCGCGTTACCGAGAAATTGAAGAATTAAAACGCCAACACTCATATGGCCCACCCTGTATAAATATATTTTTATTATTACTATGGCATTAAAATGATTGTGGAAAAATTTTATGCAAAAATGGAAAAAAAATGTGTTCTTTGGGTTTTCAGTCGCTGCAAGGAAGTCGATAGTAAGTGGAAACAGACACGAGGAACCAGGTTAATAAGGCCGTAATGAATGGAAGTTCAGTTTTTAGGATTATGGACATGTAAATAAATAACAATAAACTCTTCCAAATTGCTGTGAGATGGTAGGCTCCTAATCCTAGTTGTCTTGGCACACAACGGCAGCATATTCCATATTTGATAGCTACAAAAAAAAAAAAAAAAAAAAAAAAAAAAAAAAAAAAAAAAAAATATTTAAAAAAAAAATTAAAAAAAAAATTAAAAAAAAAAATAAAAAAAAAAAAAAACATTAAAAAAGTTACATTAAATTATGTCATGATTCTTACAAAAGGCAGATTCTGCGTCACTTTCAGACTTTCCTGTAAAATTTTGTTTTCAATTAAATTGTGAGCAGCCTTGATTACATACCGATTATCTTATATTTCCACATTATATACCGATTAACTTCTAAATTAGTCTTTTTTCATGTTTTTTTTTGTCTTCAATAATCATACCTTCTTAAAATCATTTTATATTTTTAGAAATTTTATATTTAATTTTTATTACGTGTTTTTTTTCCAATTTTTATTATTGAGCAGATTAAATCGAATAGATGAATTGTTGCATATTGTAAATTACTTATAATTGGCCGGAAGGCCTTAAATTACAAACCAAATAAATAAATAAATATATATATATGTATAAATAAATAAAAACAGTGAAGAGTATCACATAGCGGAAAGTTGACAAGCTAATTGTTAATAATAACAAGACAAACAGAGACAAAACTGAGATGAGAATTGCAATATCACAGCTTAGGAAAAGTAAAAGTGTATTCGCTGATGGTAGAACTGTTCAACCCGGTGATGATGAGTTGATAATAATCGGGCATCAGCTTCTAAAGAAGTACACGGCTGATGATCGGAATATAAGCGTATAAAACGCCTACTGTGTACAAAGCCAAAGGATTTGGCTGCACCAACTATTGCGAACAATATCTCAATTGAGTCTAATATGTAAAAAAGGTTACAGCCTAGTCTACTCTATCGCCACATCTATCACCAAGGCTTCATATCAGATGAATTCCCGAAGTCAATAACAGTCGAAATATGCATTGGGTGATTTTTTAAAATTTAAGTTTTCCAGGCTGGCAACACTGGTTGATAATGGCGTCCAAACGTCATCTCTCTAAGTGAAAAGTGTACAGTATACTCTGCCATATCATCATGGAAAGACTAACAAACGAACAACGATTGCAAATCGTTAAAATTTATTATCAAAATTCGTGCTCTGTTACAAATGTGCATCGTTTGATACGACCATTTTATGGTCGTCATAATCGACTTGCTGAATCAACAATTCGTGCTGTTACCTCCAAATTTCGCACCAAACTTACTTTGTTGGACATAAAACCATCGACTCGCATGCGTATAGGTAGAGTCCGAAGAAAATATTGCAGCCGCAGCGGCCAGTGTTACTGACAATTCGCCGCCATTCTCAGCGATTGGGCTTGTGTTACTCAACCACAAGGAATTTTTTTACCCCAATTGGCTGAGTTGAACTTCGTTGACATGTAGTTTCATCAGGACGGTGCAACATGACATAGTGCTCGTGAAACAATGGATATGTTGAGGGATGAATTTGGTGAACAGCTCATCTCTCGATTTGGCCCTGTAAGTTGGCTCCCAAGATCTTGCGATTTAACGCCTCTTGCTTATTTGTTGTGGGGTTATGTCAAGTCGGTAATCTATGTGGACAAGCCGAACACTATTGAATCCTTACAGGGTAACATAACACGTGTTATTCGTGGAATACAGGCCGAAATGCTCGAAAAAGTGACGAAAAATTGGACATTCTGAATGGACATTTTGAGACGGAGCCGCGGACAACATTTACATGAAATTATCTTTAAAAATTAAATGGTAATGGCCAATTTATCGATTCCAATTAAAAATTTTAATATATGATGCAAAGCGTTTTATTTGATTAAAAAAAAAAAACTACGCTTAAAGAATCACCCTATATACATACATATATGTCACTGCATACGAGTGCATATTTTGAAAGACTTTTTGACGCAAATTATATATGGTACTCCATTTTTCGGTTTCAAGTAAAGTTAAATAAAACATACACACATAGCTATGATTTCGATGAAATATAAAGAAAATTATGTTCGACTGAAAGCCCACGTTTGAATCACTACTTCCGTAGTTAGTTTTAACTATTTTTTATGGGTTCTTCGGTTGTTAAACGATCCATATTCGTAAATGGCAAGCCTTTCACTAAATAAACAATACTTCAAATGACAGGTATTTAACAGCTGATTGCCTTGGCAAACCGGCGGTTTTGAAACCACTAAATCGATAACTCTATATACTCGTAAGTCGTCTATAACAGAAAACATTGAAACAAACCCATACATAAAAAATATTCAAACAAATCTATAGCCTGTAAGAAAATCTCTATAGAAGCTCGAAAATTCATATTTCTGTAAAGATTTAGGTAGGTTGGTTGGTTTCCTGTCATCACTACCAGTTAACAAAAATTAAAAATTTACAAAATATTTATTTATTAAAATTTAAGCCATTTATGAATCTAACTCTTTTGAAAACACCACTAAAAACTAAGTTTATGTGTGTAGTTTTTTATGCCTTTAAAATTCTTTTCTTCCAAATAAGAGGCCTCCCCAATTTCACAAATATATTTTTTGTTACCTATTTTATAACATGATTTATGGACCTTTTGTTGTAATTTTTGACGGTTTTTTCGCATATGATTGGCAATTAAATTCGTATAACTCCAACGTTGTCCAACCATCATTTCCTGGATGTCATTTGGAGAATTTGAATTTCTGCATTTTAACTTATCGTGAAGCGTTTTTTTTACTTTTACGTTCGAACCGTTTATAATACTTTTCACAAGAAATACTATGTTTTATAGCCACTTCTACAACAATTCCGCTAAAAAGTTTTTAAAGCAAAAAAAAAAAAAAAAAAAAAAAAAAAAAAAAAAAAAAAAAAAAAAAATGGAAAATATATTTTTTATATAATATCAAAGCAGGTCATGCCTAAAAGCTTCAAAATTGTATCTAACAATGAGCAATTGATACATAATATCTGATTTCAATATTATTTTTATATAATACAAATTGCTTTAAATAAAACGCTCCAAAATTACTATAAATCTAATTATTCTACTACAAAGGTGGATTAAAAAGAACAGAAATAGCTGGGAAGGACTTTTTACGCAGAAATATATATATTTTTGTAGCCATATATCGAAAGGACTAGGACACTCTTTAATGGACAGCCCTAACTGTGGTTGTGATTATTGAAAAATACTTATTTTAGTATGAGAAAAGGGAACTTGTATATTTACAAGAGATTGCCCTCGTCGTGGGAGTTGTTGTTCGACAATACTAAAAAATACAAGTTTCCATCGAATATATATAATACAAATCTATCATGTGTGAAAAGGAGCTGTTTTCGTTTTTCCCACTTATCCAATTTTCGATAACACTGCTGCATAAAGACAGCTGAGTTTGAACGATAGCCTGCTTTATGTTGACTTCGAGAACATCGATCAATTGCGACCTTAGATCTGCGACAGCAGAAAACAACACATGGAAAAGTCTAACCAATTCACGTAACCGTATCCTCAAATCGTTCATATACCGTACATTGTGTCGTTCGCAGTGTGGCACGTAGCGGCCTGCTGGAAGCTCATCTCGTCTACATCCTTATCGATAATTTCGGGTCAAAATTCTTTTGATGACCTCATCAACATCGCTTTCAAAGAAGCATGAGCCAATGATGCCGCCGCCTCGAAATCCACACCGAACAGTAACTTATTGTGGATGCATCGCCTCCTTGGGAACCTCGAGCGGGCTGGCGTCCTCCAACATACTTCAATTTTGTTTATTAACAGAGCCATTCAACCAAAAATGCGCCCCGTTGCGATTTTCTGCTATCGAAAAAAATAGATCAAGAAGTTGCATCAAATTTTGTGTAAAAAATGGGATTAAGTGCTCAAAAACACTTGAAATGTTAACAGTGGCATACGGTGAGAGTACTCTAAATCAAAAAAATGTTTACAAATGGTACAAGCTTTTCACAAAATGTCCAGAAGATGTGAATGACGACGCTCGCTCTGGACGCCCCAGCACATGAACAACCGATGACAAAGTTTAGAAAGTGAAGAAAATTGTTATGAAAAATTGCCGAATCACAATTAGAGAAGTTGCTGAGGATGTCGGCATATCCGTTGGCTCATGCCATGCAATCTTTTCGGAAATTTTGGGCATGAAGCGTGTGGCAGCGAAGTTCGTTCCAAAATTGCTGAATTTTGACCAAAAACAACGCCGCATGAGCGTCGCTCAGAATGACGGCAACGATTATCCAGATTTGTTTAAAAGGATCATACATAACTGCTGACGAATCATGGGTATATGGTTATGACATCGAAACCAAAGCCCAATCGTCCAAATGGAAGAGTCCAGGAGAGCCAAACCAAAAAAAAAAACACGCCAAGTTCGATCAAATGTCAAGGTTTTGCTCACTGTTTTCTTCGATTACTATAGCGTAGTACATCAGGAGTCCTGACCACAAGGTCGTACGGTAAATCAGGAATATTACCTTGAAGTTATGCGCCGTTTGCGTGAAGCAATACAAAAAAAAAAAACGCCCGGAAATGTGGAAACAAAATTCATGGTTTTTGCATCATGATAATGCACCTGCTCACTCATCTTTGCTTGTAAGAGATTATTTGGCCAAAAACAACACCGTTATCATGCCTCAGCCACCCTATTCACCAGATTTGCCCCCCTGTGACTTTTTTTTATTCTCAAGATTGAAAAGATCCATGAAAGGACGGCGTTTTGCGACGATTGAGGAGATAAAGGAGACAAGGACATACTAAAAAGTGCATATCAGAACTGCTTCGAGGATTGGAAAAAGCGCTGGCACAAGTGTATTACATCTGAGGGGGAATATTTTGAAGGAGATAAAATAGAAATTGAATAAATAAATATTTTTTGAGAAAAATTTAAATTCACCTTATTTTTTAACACACCTCGTATTCTCTTAAAAACAATTTATTATGATAGAAAAATGGAATTTGTATTAAGCATTATAAGGAGGAGATCTGTGACAGTTGATGAATTTATTTGACAAGTTTGCCATGCGATATAAATGTTGTTGTGACTATTTTTCTTTAGACGGAAAGCATTTCGAACCACTTTACTCGTATGTGGTATAGCATTTAAGCGCTGTACACAATTAGGGCTATTTTGTATTTATTTGTTTATTTTTCAGCTTTATATAAAATATTTTTATATATATTTGAACATTATTTCTTTATTCTGCTTATTGCAACAAAAAGCCGATTTTCTACCGAAAAAAGGAGTTTCTTGGGTTCGTTTTATTAATTTCCTACGGCATAAGATTGGCAACACTGACTCCGGCGCAAACTTCATCAAGTTGAAGTTTGCAAAAGTCGTAAAAATAACCTGGTAAAGGCGATATTCTCGCCCCGCTACAAACTTCGGCCTGGCCAATCTTATCGCTTGATTTGATTGATTTTTTGATTTTTTACAAAACCCTGCAAAAAAGGGAGATAACTTTTTCGTCATGCCGATAACTTTTGAACTACATGAGACTCAATTATTCCAAGGTTGTGAAAAATAAATCACTCCATAACTTATTGGCGTGTACTTATTTTACATCTGTATTCTTCAAAAGTTCTTGTTTCGACACAGTTGGAATGAATTTTGACCATACAAGGACTGAACTGAAAAATTTTCACTTTTTATAATTTTAGAATTTATTTGCTAAATTAAAGCAATAGTCGGTGATGGTAAATAGGTTATAATTAGAAAAGATCATTACAATCATATACTATTTCAAGGGACCACCCTAATTGCTACCGGCGTTAGAAGGGATGCATTACGATTAGACTGTGGAAACTTCCTTGAAGCTTTACAAAAAGTCCCCATAACATACGTTATCTTTGTCATTAATGGGTTAAACAATGGCTACCATGGTTAAGATTTACTAAAAGATATAGCTAACCAAATTAGTGAAATTGTGCGTATCTTATCTATGGAGTTTTGAGTACTCGCTTATGAGGCAGTCCCGGTATATGTCAGGTTCGTAAAATGTAATGAAATTAGCTATTTCTGACAACGAATATTTCACGGAAGCAAGGTAAACTAAACTTTGTGAAAACAGTGGTGCAATCTGCACTTAAGATCTGTCAGAAACCATATTCTAACTATCGGCAAATACCAAAAGTACATTTTGTGTCAGGCTGGCTAATTTGAAAACTTTTTATATCAAGTTGCTGAAACTCATACTCGTAATTGTGTTTTCCTAAGCCACTTCCTGAAATTGTGTATTCCTAAAAATACTGCTGATGTTACATTTAAACCTTAATTATTTTTGTCTTATCTAAGAAACACCTCGGTGTCACGTTTCCTTTTGTTGCGCTATCGGCAACAAGTAGTGGCTACTAACTAAGTGTATCAATCACATGCAAATTAATTGGTTTTTATATTTTCGAAATAACTTGAGAGTATAACAAACGATATCACAATACTATTGAATAGATAAAATAGAAATCACAAGTTGGAATTTCCCCAGATATCAAATTCAATGGTAAGATATCAAAGCTTGAGGCGAGTGGTGTATAGAATGAAAATTATGTATAAATTTCAAGGTTTTATTTTTACTGTGAAATTGCCTACATCAACTGGTGCAGACATAAAAACAATTAATAACTATTCATAGTCGCAAAGCAAAGGTCCTTTCAATTCAATTCAATTTTCATTTCATTTCATTTATTGAACAGTCTTGTAATTTAAAGGCTTTTGGCCAATATTAAGCAAATTACAAAATGCATAAAATAAATACTACTGGAATTAATTTTACAAAATCAGCAAATAAGGAAGAAACTGTACACTGACATGTGATGAGGGCACTGCCAGGGTGTGTTTAATCAAACTGTAGGTAGCCGCTGTCACCAACAACCGCAGCACCAAATCAAGCACGAATCTCTAATTAATGTAAGTTGTTGCAGTTCTAATTGATGGTTATTATATAATTGGGTAACCCTGAATCATCTGAGGTTGCAATACGAACATTTATCATCATCGCTATCTTCATCAATGCTCGTTATCGTTATTATCTTGACTATTATCGGAATTTCTCAAAAACTATTTACTCATTTTGGTTCCATAGAAATCGAAATGAAAAATGTTATTTTGAAATTCAATATTAATTAACACCACTTGACTCTTCCATCATTCTTAGTTGATTTGATCTCTTTTCCTCTCGCTCTCCATGTAAGATGACTAATTAAATTATTTATTTTTCCCCCCGACTCAGACACTTTACTCTCCAGATAATGTCAACAGCCACCGTTTCGAGCATTTCTAGGTCTCCGTTATAAAATCATTTAAATTGTGGGATTGAAGACATCATCAGTTGATAAATAATATCACCCTCACCCGATAATTATACGTGCAACGTCGTCACATTTTCAATTGTTTGACAACGAGGTGGTTGAACAATTTTCCAATAGTAAGGGGCTAAAGAGGGTAGTAGGATGACTACTACGCCTCAAAGAAAAGGGGTTGCTTATGGGCAAAAGCAAATTTTAATTGTCACCTTTAAAATTTTAGCGTTCCTTCTAGAAAACACTGCCGCAGAATTTAGTAAACGGGGCTATCATTGGCACGATAATTTCTTACTATTTCAGTGGTTGCCATCTCGGTAGATTTTAGTTTCAATCTCAAGTGATAGTTTAAGGAATAAGGAGATTCTTACTTTGGCTCTCTGACTGTTACTTAATTGGGGAACAAAGAAAACCCTTTGCAGAATTTAACAAGCAAATCACAACTTTGGACTATTAGGACAATTATTACCAGTAATGCCATCGAATATGCATCTGATGGCAGCTAAAATGAAAAGTCAACTACTTTGAGTAACCTAAATGGCATATTTACGCCGATGCTTCTTAGGCAAATAGGTAACCACTGTTACTGAAACTCAATCTCCACATCTACCAGATGATCGTTGACAAACCCAAGACTAGAATCACATGAGGTAACCTATTAAACCGCTTCTCTTAGATAAAAATTATTATGAAAACGCAAAAAGAAGAGGAAGGGAACGACACGCAAACGTTATAAGGATTTAAGGGTATGTACCTTCAATGTCCGAGCTCCTTACAGAGAAGGTGCCTCTGTTCGATTGTCTTATGACCTCAACAAATACAGAACATCGTCCTGAAGATGGCAATGGATGGAATAAGCATTCACTCAACAAGAATTGCAACTTGTGAACAATCTTAACAAATCTAAAATTAGTACCATCGTCATCCTAGATATTGCGTTCAACAGGACAAGGATGCCCTCAACAAAAATTGTGACATCTACTACAGCTGCCATGCAGAAAAGTATGAATTTGAATGTGAATTTATAATGGACTTTAAACACTCTCTCGCGGTTTGGACCAGCAAGCGGCCCTGTAATTCCAATCCGCAGTAAAACGAACTTTTTTTTGTTCATGGAAATTTGCGCACACGGTTTGACAAAAGGCAAAACTTACAAGGTTTTATGAGCGCTTAGAAGAAGCGGACATCCGCTGCCATGCTCGTGGCAATAAAATTATTCTGGCCACTTTCAATGCCAATAATAGGAAGTGAATATGTACCAAGCTAAAGCCCTCAGCTACTAAATAAATAAACTCGATTCAAGTATGTGTACCAACTATAGCGGTATCAGTCTTTTATTCATCACCCACAACTAGCGAACTGACGTACAGATGACGATAGTAGTTTGAAAAAAAATTATTTTTGTGAAAAGTGGCAACCTTATAAAACATATGTTTTAAATTTCAAGGCGCCACGTTGTTTAGTAATTTTATTTCGACCATCGAAAATAAACGATCTCAGTGAATTTTTAAACATAAAAAAAAATTGGTCACCGTTGTGTAATTCAATAATTCCATTTAGAAGGTCTCAACCTAACCAATATTAAATCGGAGCTAGATTCTACTCTGGGGGAGTCTGTTCCTTCGTTTACGACTGTAAAATATTGGGTAACAGAGTTTCAACGAGGCCGTACGAGCTGCCAAGACGAACACCGTAGTGGTCGCCCAATTGAAGTGTCCACGCCAGACACGGTTAAGAGAATCCACACAATGTTTTTGGATGATTGTCGGCTGAAGATGCGCGAGCTAGCTGAAATGACTGAAGATTTGAAGATGAGAAGGCTGTGCGTAAGAGGGCTGCCGCGCTTGCTTTCAAAGGAGCAAAAACTGCGTCAAGAAGACGTTTCAGCAGAGTGTTTGACGATATTTCACCGCAATAAAGTCGAATTTTTGCGTCGATTTATAACCATAGATGACACATGGTTCACCACTTCACACCTGAGACAAAGGAACACTCAAAGCAGTAGACTAGAATGGTAGCATCGTGTCCAAAGAAGGCGAAGACGGTTCCATCTGCAGGCAAGGTAATGGCATATGTCGCTTTTTCGAAAAACACTGTATTGTTTCATTAAAACAAGGGTCAGTCCACACATCCACTACTGCGATGGTAAAATTAATGAATTAAAATTCGAATTCCTTCTTCAAGCACCTTATTCGCCAGATTTAGCTGCCTTGAGCTATTTTCTATTTCCAAAAATGACTCGGAGGTAAAAGATTCGTCAACAATGAAGAAGTGAAGTCTTCGGTTAAGGGTTATTTTAAGGAGTTTTGACAATTCCTACTATAAACAGGGTATAGAAACTGTTGAATATTGCTGGAAAAAGTGTATCGGACTAAAAGGAGATTATGTTGGAAAATAAAGAAAAGTGTTCCCAACTTTAGGTTAGGTTTTATGACTGCGTTCGTATAGTTCTGTTGGATCTCATCATTTGCACTTCGCAAATCTACAAGTCACCAACAGAATGGCATACTCGTACATCAGATTATCATCCAAAACTAAGCTACATTTTAAAATCTGGTACTAGAAAAATTGTACAAAGCTATGGCCGGGTTGGCTACTTCCGCAAAGTTTTTACATTAGATGACATTGACTAACGTAATGGCTTCGTTAAAGAATGGAAGAAATCTTGCTAATATATTTTACACCAAACGGGGCATCAGACAAGCGGACTGCCTATTATGCGACCTCTGCAATGTACGTCTGGAGATGGATATGAAGATAATTGAAGTAAACATGACTGATACAACCTTCAAACAAAAGCTGTTAGTAACGTCGATGCCTACAAACATTATTGGTCGAAGAATATGAGATAGAACTGCAGCCTTCTCAAGTATTGAAATGAAGTCAGCAAAAGTGGATTTAGCCATAAACAACTACAAAAACCAACTGTTTTTTTCTATGAACAAAGAGCCTGCTCCTTTGAGACGCTGAGTGGGCGGTGACAACTATAACCTTGCCATGGTGAATGACTTTAAATAGAAATAAAAATTCGAAAGTATAGAAAAAAAAAACATTATTTCGGAAACGGAACGTCCAAATATGGAAGTGACTTGATTTATGGGAGCAGGGTGACATCTTTTCACATGTCAAAAAAATTTTCAAAATCGACAAAAATCGTTTAAACGCAAAACTCAAAAAATAGACTATCCAGTCGCCGAAATAGTATTAATTTTTGATCTCTAAATTAGTGAGGACATCAATTTGCCGTCACAAAATTTCCAAAAAAAAAAAAATCGATAGGAAAAGTTCACAAAATTTGATTATATTTATTTGCGATTGGATGCTTCGATTCCAAACTATAACACATTTGTGTTTAAAATTTAAAAAATATTCTTGATTGAATGCTCAGTTCCCGACATATGAAGGTTTATCTGAATTTCGAAATTTTAATGCTTTGGAGTTGACGTTCTGCTCAATAAAATTATCCTTTAAAAATATTGGAGTGCAATTTGAAGTATTTGAACATCTGTAATGAACGACAATACACGTCCCCAAAATGTTTCTATAAAAATCTCTTCCAACTGTAAAGTATAGAGAAGTAAATGCGATTAGAGGCTCTTGCTATTCACAAAATTTTCCAATGCGTCGGCTACTTAAGACATGTCTAACTGAAGTAGAGAATAGTTGACATTTTGGGACTTTTGTACGTATTTAACAGTTACCAATAAGGTCTATAATGCAATTATAAGTTGAATGAAAGTGTCTGCTTCAGAAATTTTGTCAGGCTAAATGAGGCGCTAAATTCAAAAAAATATTATATTGCTTCAACAGTAGCAGAGTTGATAGAAGAAAAGTGTTTATCATACACCCTCATTTACACTTGGTCGTAAACTCAGGAAAATTAGTCTATTGATTACAAAAATTGATTTGGTGTAAATACTTATCAAGAGAAGAGAGCCATGATTTTCATATTTTCCATTTTTTAATTTTGATGTAATTTCAATATTATCTTGGAATGGCTTTTTTCATACACTGTTTAGGAGTGTCCAGCAATTCTCTATAAAAAACAGTTTAGATTAATTCAGAAATTATTAATTTCTCTGGCCAACTTTAGTCTTTGAGAAATAGTGCACTGAAAATTGCAAATGTTGGTAAATTTCACGATTATATTTTTACTAAATCCGTTTCCAGGATCCAGATTACTGACAAATATCGTCCGAATTTCAATGTTTGATTATTTTTGATATTTCTAATATGGTGACTTGACCGTATCTCCAATAATTTACCAGTTTACAGATTAGATAGTATACAACATCCAAATTCAAATAACCAATATAATTTGCACAACATCCTTCATCCTTAGCCTTATTAAATGACAGCCAACAATGATAAATATTTCATCTTGAGTGTATGTTATTAAAAACATTAGTTTAAATTTAACAATATCATTTTTCTGTATTTCATTTTTCTCTTTGTACAATTACAGTTTAATTAAACCAAAGAAATAAAACGACGTTAAATAAATTAACACCCATGTATTGAGACCATGTAAGATTTTAATTAAATTTAAAAATAAAATGTCAAGTGTGACAAATTGTCATAGGAATGCCACCATTGGCTGTTAGATACTTCCATCATGTGATGAGGCAAATAAATAATCATCATTATCGTCATCCGTCATTTAAACGGACAAACGACAGTTGTATTTGTCATCTATTCATCTATAAATGCTATGGATTCAGTTTAATAACTCAAAATCTTGTGGCCCGCAGGTCACACTTGAGGGTTTGGATGAAAAATAGATTGTGTTTTAATTATGAAATGATTTGGAGGCACATCACGGCAAAAATTTTAGCATAAAAAGGCCGACAAGTCGCATAGAAATCTAATTACGCAATCCATTCCTAATATGACGGGGGCTGCTTGTCTCTAGGAAATAATCAGAAATGGGTCGTTCGCAGAATTTCTTAATCTTCCTATATTAGGCCAAGCACACCCTGGTAACGTCGTAGAATAGGATATCCGTCTAGTGCTGTGTAGTGGCGAGTAGGATGGGATGCCTTGTCCTAATAAGCTATTCATGTTCATTAAAATTATTATGAAAATGAAGGAAAAAAGAAATATACGGAACCCTTCAAATATTGACCCCGCAAACGCAAAGACCATAAACCATCAATTAAGAATATATACCTGGAATACCTATACTTTTTACAGATGAGATACTTCTATCCTATCTATATTCTATACTTCCTACAAAATGATAACACCGATACGGGCCTCCCTGACTGCATTTCATAACCCCGGAGAAGTATTCTCTAAACATGCAGTACAGTCAGCTGCAAAGTACTATGCCTTCCCAACAGACACCCTGTATAATATACTCTTGAAATGACAAAAAAAAAAACGTTTTCAATTTTGTCTGGGGGTTTTGCAAAAGTTGACATAGAATGCAACTGTACCTCAATAACAACAAGGTTGGAGACTTGACTCCGTGATGTCGTAGGAAGGAATTGATAGAACTTGTTGGAAGAAACTGTACCTACCTCGAGAAATGCAGCTTTCCAATGCCTGATTTTGTTTGCATTTGAAGTTTTCATATTTTTCGATCCCTTGTGTACCTTCGCTGTAACCGCAACTTTATTACAACCGCGAATCACATTCAATTTTATGGTGCCATAGGCATGTCTTTCGTCTATGCGGTCTCTCGTCGACCTCCTTTTGTTGAAATTTGTTTCCACTTATGGTCTTAAACCACGATACAAGTTTTTTTTTTTTTTTATTGCAAACTAAAAATCAGCTTTAGAATTTATTTAATTATATTGCAAGTCACAGTCTTTACGCTGAGTGCATCATCATCCTGTGCATCACATCTCCTGGAGGGCGATAATAACAACCTCATATTTGTCGAGGACATCCACCAATTGGATAGGGGCACCTTCCCCGTAAAGTTCCGGGACATTACAAGTGCATATCATGGCCGTCAACTTTTGGGTTCGGTTATTTTTTTTCCTTCGGGGTTTTATTGTCAGTGTATGGATGATTGCGAGTCACTCCCAAATTCAGGAATTATTGAAACCCAAAAATAGTTGTTCGAAATTTGCAAATGTTATGTTATTTTTATGGGATGGAGAAGGGGCAATTTAACCAATTACTCATCTCCCATTTATTCTCATGAGGTCGAATTATTTGGATCCAATTCAATTATTATTTTTTTTAATTCATTTTTACTGTTTTTTTTTTCTTCTATCTATTCATTTCATTTTTTGGAATCTTTCTTTTGAAATTCACAATAAGTATTTAAATTTTTATGCTATCTTAAACTAAAGTATCCTGCCATTGCCGGGTCATATTTTTGTTTAGCCGAGTTTTGTATCACCGGACCAAGCCTAGCGTGTCTTTTCTTCTTAGCCGGATATGACCGGGAAAATGTTGAAAGTTTTGAGCAAGTGGGTTTGAATGGGAAGACAACTCTGATAGATCTGGCCTACTTAATTTTCTTTTCCTTGGAAATATAAGGAATGTTTAAGTCCTTGTGCATGTTCTCATTCCTAATATACCCAGGGGGCAGCACAAATTTGTCAGCAGTATTCTTGATTGTGTGTGCGCGCGTGAAATGAACAAAGGACTAACATTAAACTGCAAATTTTACGATGCAGGCGCTTCACATAAGTGGCTTGCCGAAAATATACATATTTTATTTGTTGCCTTCGCCTTACAATTTAAATACTATTCGGAACATTCTGTGTTAAAGATATATAACTGTATTGCATATTCTTGGGCTGTTATATATAAAATTATATTCCGTTACCTGTTATCTGTTTGAATTAGAGATGTGTGATTAATTGATTAACCAGCCAACCCGATTACCCAAAATCCAGATTAACCAGTTAACTGATCAATCATACATTTGAATTAATCAAATGTACGACCAAACGAATAATCATAGTTTTGATTATTTAAAATTCATGATAAAATTGATTAATCAAACAATTGGTTAACCAGAATTTGAATGATTGCGTTTTGTTGTGAGCCACCCAAAATGTTTCAACACACATTTTGTTGTTATTTATAAAACATTATCCTTGTTTATTTCTTATATTATCTTCTTTTGAATAATTTATTCAAACTTGGTTACCCAAAATTCAAATTAATTGGTTAATCATAGATTCGAACGATCATAATTATTGGTTAATCGATTAACTGATTATTTACGATATTCATTAATATTAATCGCACATCCCTAATTTAAATATATTAGCGGTTTTCATTTTCACAAAAAAAAAAAAACCGAAAAACTGATTATTTACGATATTCATTAATATTAATTGATTAATCGCACGCTCCTAATTTAAATATATTAGCGGTTTTCGTTTACACAAAAAAAAAAAAACTCGAAAAATAATAAAATTTGTGAACAGTCAACTCTTTTTATGGGAAAAAATTTTGCGAAAAAACACATGCTACTACTACAAGGGGAAAATACACAATTTTTGAAGAAAATAGCTCTCACCCTCGTATGGATGATCAACAACACTTATAAATATTAAGCAGGCCATATGAATAAGCAGCAAATCGGGTTGTTTTATCATTAAGTAATTGTAGATGATTTTCGCCGGAAACACTACATAATTGGCACAGTGAAACTCCCCATTTTGTAGTTTTTGATATTTCTATCCAAGTTGAGAAAAATATGAGAACATTATTCTAGCTTAAACTTAATATTAAAACGTCTATAGGGAAATTTTCAGAGAATTTTTTTTGAAGAATAGTCTACACTCCTGCCTGCCTACATAGCTTTTTATGGGTTTTTTTAATTATCTATTTAAGATTTAAAAAAAAAATCATCACAACAGGAATTAAGAAACCAAAAAACTGTGCCGAAAATTCTAGGAGGGGTCATCGATGGAGAAAACTTCATGTGAATGATTTGTATTGAGGAACTTCGGTGATGGTTTCAAAATGAAGCCGGAAAATAATTTTGATTTGTTTGAGTTTCTGGTACCAGAATCAAATCACAGTTTTGACTGAGATATCAAAATTGTACTAAATATTTCATACATCAATAAAAACGAAATCACAAAAAAAACTACAATTTTAATTCGAATTAAGTAGATGAAACTTTTAGCTTGTGTTTTTCCATTTGAAAAATTGTAACTCAGAAAAAAACCTTTTTCAATATAATAGCTATAAAAATTTTGAAGACCAGACATCTTAAATTCAGAAATATTATTGGAGCTTTTTTCCGCTTGACCTCAGATATTATTTTTGTTGTGAAATGAGAATTACTTCTGATTTCAGTTCTGATACAGTTTAGGACAAATAACTACATAAAACAGTAATTTTTTTTGCATATTCGAATCAAAACATTTGTTTTATTATATACGGGTGTCCGTAGGGAAGGTACACTAGTTTGTTTATAATTTTTGATTAAATGAAAGAGAATGGATCTTATATTGATAAATGTTTTATTTAATGCCGGCAATTATGTATGGAATACAATATCAGATAAATGCACGCTTCTGTTAGCCTCACAATTGCGAACCCTTTTGAACACATTTTTCATTACATTCTCACACACTTCGTTTAATTTCACACACTTTCATTAATTTCATCACGAATATTTTGTTTGAGTTGCTCAGGCGTTTCTGGTTTGTTTGCATAAACTTTGCTTTTCATATACATATCTCCACAAAAAGAAGTCTGGAGCAGTCAAATCAGGCGACCGTGGAGGCCAATCAACATCACCATTTCTTGAAATAACTTGTTTTGGACAGAGGCATCGCAGTAATTCCATTGTAATCCTGGCTGTATGCGATGTGGCACCGTCTTGTTGATACCACATGTTAACCAAGGCCGAAGCATGCAGTTGTGACATTAAAAAGTTTTCAATCATATCACGATACCGCTCCCCATTGACAGTTACCGTTACGCCGTTTTCAGTTTCAAAGAAGTCAGGTCCAATGATTCCTCCTAACCGAATTGTACTCCAGACTGTCACTTTTAATGGATGCAAAGGTGACTGATAAATAATTTGACGGGCTTCCATTGCCCAGAACCGACTATTCTGTTTATTCACATATCCACTCAAATGAAAATGTGCCTCGTCACTCATTATGTTTTTGCATGAAAATCGGGGTTGTCATGGGTGAGCTGTAACATCCTATTGGCATATGTACGGCGGCGTAAATGGTCTTTTGGAAGAAGCTCTTGTATCAACTGAATCTTAAATGGAAACAAATGCAAATCCTTGTTTAAAATTGTGGCCAAAATTGAAGACCAAGCTGCTGAGCACGGCGTCGAATTGAGGTTGATGGATTGTAATGTGGACAGTAATGTTTTCAGCCGATCTTTCAGTACGTTGTAGACCATGCTTGACCCTATCAGCTACAGACCCTCTTTCTTCGAAATCATTCACTACACGATAAATAGTGAGTCTTGTTGGCACGTTGTTTCTCACGTAACTTTCTCATCGTCACAGTAATCGATGATTGGTTTTGATAAAATGTTTTAACGGTTAAAACACGTTGCTTTATCAAATATTTTTCCATAATAAATTTGCCACATCTCTACTTCACGACTGCCAAATATGAACTGTCAAGACTAATATTTACCAAAATGGCGGCAAAACAAAGTACTATACCTTCCCGACGGACACCCTGTATTTTGATAGAGAAACTGATTCAGTGTTTCTGGTTGTGTTTCAGGTAAGAAACTGAAACACGAAGTGAAATTTTGTTTCGAATATAAATCACTTCTTCTGATGTATATTCAAAATTACAAGGCAAAATTGAACTTTCTGATTCTGTTTGTGGCATTAAAATATAAACCCGATTTCGAATTTGGACACGCAGACTTATTAATATGTCTACGATATCAAAAGTCGTGGGCAGAATCAGCAGCAATCAAATATTGTGACACCGAGTTGGTGCCAAAGTAACAATCTGCACTATCATCTCATGATTGCTTTTGATTATTATCATGAAAAAATTAAAGTTAGGACAAAATTCTTCTACTTCTTAACAACGGATGTTGTCCCAACCATTTGCATTTCATTTAAAAGTGTTATTTACAAGGTATCCCTGTGATACCAAACAATGTTTGTAGAGCAAGTGTTACAGTAACAAAAAATGTCTTATTCTTCCTAAATTCTTTCGATTGCAATTTTTCCCTTAAACTTTCCTTTTTAATGTTTCACAATTTGCGCCAAGTTTTTGTCGATTATTGAGAAGAAAAATGGACTATTTATAAAAAAGTTCAAAAGAATTATAACTTACATACCTGTTACATATAAAACGTGGTTTCTTCTTAAATTCATTTATGCAAGCGTTCTTTAAATTTATCCACGTGGTGCCGGGCTATTTTGTAAGGCAACGTGTTGTCACGAACCAAATTAGTATTTAATGCGTTATTGTAGCACTTAATTAAAGACTCTTCTTCTTCGCTCGGATTCAGATAGGCAGCTAAGCCGCCAATTAACTGAAACATAAAAATATGCGAATACGGCAACGTAAATTGACAATCAACAGGCAAAATGTGATAAGCTGCTTACCAAATGTTCACTGCAGTTGAGAAAACGTAAAGCAGCGGCGTAGTCTGACCATACCCGTCTACGCCATTTGTTGTCGTATTTTTGGGCCAGTGGCACCATAACCAAAGAGCCAAACAGTTCATCGCCATAGCTGGCCGCTTGAAAGTGGTCCACGAATAAAGCGTACAAATTTTCAAATTTACATTTACCTAAATAAACACAAAGTGAGAAAAGTATTAAATTTAAGAAATGTGTAGTAGGGAAATGTGTTGCATACCTTGGAAATCGGCATCAAATTGGAAGTTCACATTTTCATTTTGACGGTAAAACTTTGTTAAATGTTGACGCAACAGATTATTCATTTCTTTATCCAAAAATTGTGATTCTGGTCCCATGAAAGCGATCATTAAATACATAAGTTTCTCAGTGGGCGAAACAATTTGCAATTTATCATTACACTGCTCCAATTGAGTAACAAAATTCAAGGTCATTTGTAAGATTTCCTTTTCTGATATCCAAACATAGAACCGCAAAGTTAGCACCGTATTATTAAATAGAATATTGATATTAAATACAAATTTACCTGAGAAGTTGGCAGAAGGTTTCATCTGAATATTTTCTACATAATTTTGTAATATGACTTTTAATTGGAAATAAGGCCAATCGGGAGGCAGAATAGGCACTTGGCTGAAGTGCAGAAACAGTGTTAATTCACAAGGAGGCTAAAATGTATAAAAACAAGTATACAATTGCACTTTTAAATTCACTGTTATGTTCTTACCACCACGATGTAATGAGGATAAACGAATTCCAAACACGCTTTCCGCCATTTATCTAACGTCTCCTCGTCTACCTTAATGTAATGTTTATTGAAGATGACTTTCTCAAAAAGCTCCTCAATCTCTGGTATGTGTTCTGCCGTCAGGCAACATATATAATTATAGACAATCTGCAACATTTCGGCTGGCGTAAAGTATTCAGTAAATCCTTTAAAACACAGCAGCTTAAATATCAGCTTCATCTCCATTTTCGCATAAAAATTTGTGGCCAAATATCGATTACAATTTGTGCTTAAGCCGTGTAAAAATTTCACTAAGGATTCTAAAATGTCGGGCTTTAGCAACGTTTCGAATAATTGTTTTTCATTTCTCTCCAAAAGCAATTCCATTAGACGCCATAATGAGGTTATGACATACACCGGGTATGTTTGTGTTATCACCAATTGAGGGCCATAGGAATTCATTATTACCGATCCAACATTGGGCAGGGGATTGTGAACAGTTCGACGATCGACCGATGTGCGAAGTACAATGGAAGATGAACTAGAAAATTGCAAAATAAAAAAAAGAATTATTGCTTACTACAGGTGGCAAAATGTTTGAAGCCTGTTGCGAAGAAAATGCAATAGGAAAGAACATGACATGAGTCGAGACAATTGAAATTTATTCGTCAGTGCTTACTGAATACCTTGACTCATTGCCGTAGAAACCGAGTTGCTTAAGGTGCCACTTTATGACAAACATCCTTCATTCCGAAATAAGAGATACAGTAAGGGTTTCAAGAACTCAAAAAAATTAGTACGGAGTGCCAAACCGAAGAAATGTGACAGGTTTAATGCCAGACATGAACGCTAATCAAAATCATCTGCGGCTATTCAATTTTGATTTATTATGTTAAAAATAATTCGTCCTGAATACTTTACTCTAAACTTAGATCGTCAGATTGAACAGAAAATGTAAAAGGAGTAACAACTAAAAAAACCAACAACAAAAATGCTGGCGTCATACGAATATATGAAGAAAAATTGTAGATGTACATACAGCTCTAATCTTGAACGCAAACCCTGCCATCCACAAAGAAAGAAAAGTAATTCCAAAGCTGCGAAATTTTGAACAATAAACGCATTGTATGACCTAATGAATGTCGAAAATAATGTTGATTCCAAGATTATTGCATCAGCAAATTCTAAGCTGTCGCAACAATAACAGAACATAGCGATAACGAACCGAAATAGTGGAATATGTAAACAGAGAACTACGATAGGTTTAAGATCATTATAGTTGATACTAGAATTAATCATCGTAGAAACAATTTACGATAATGGATCATTATAATATTAATCTCTAATGGATAAATATCCTACCAGAAATATGTTAATATGCGGATTCGGAAACTGTTTTCAAAATTTTAATATTTAATATTTCATATTTTTTTAATATTTAATATTTTCAAAATTTTGAAATGTATTACTGTTTTTTGAATAAATAAATAAATAAAAAAGTTCGCACCTTTTCAGAAATATGTTTACATTTCTCTGATAATTTCAGTTAGCGAGATACCAGGCGATTAAGTTCGTAAATTCTAAAATGAGACTCACTCTATATGTAGAATACATTAATATGAAGAATAAATTTTAATAACTAAGTCATCAAAAACTTTAATTTCTGAATATTCTAAATGCTTTTAGATAACATTAGGGAATTAATTCAGCGAAAACTTTAACAAACAAACAAATTACAAATGGATAATATGCTGTTGTGAGCCATATTTCGAATGCGATTTCCTAATCTTTCCAATACAATACGTTTTTAATCAATTTGTGGTTGATGTTGCGCAAAAGCGTATCCTGCTTGTAGCTATGCAAAAAGCAGTCAGATTTCAACAAATTAGTGGTGGGAATTCAAAAATTGCATTCGAATTTTTAAGCCTTCTTTTGTTTAAGAGTTATTGCACAAAAACTAAAAATATTATATTTCAATCCAATATTGCAATAAGTTTTTACCAAAACGGACATTATTGCCCAAAACCAGTTCGTTTTACATGAAATCAGGTATCAATTTCTGGAATAAATACGATGTAAAAAATCGGCTTTGAAGCATATTTGTGACATTTTAACTCATCAGCTGTATATCTATGTAAAAAAAAAGAGATTATTCAAGTGTAATCCAATACGCATAATATTTGGTATTACATGCAGAAGTTTACTGGACTGAAAAAGCTCATTTTAGCATTTTTCCCCATTCGAAATGTAAGGATATAATTCCATAGACTAAAATAAACAAATGAAATGAAATGAACTAAATGAGTGGTTTTAGATAACAAACCAAGCTTTAACTATCATGTGGATAATGTAGTCCACCGTTTAAATTATTTACTTCTAAGTTTTTATAACACTGATTTAGTGTTGCTTAGATCAGTTAACCAGAAATTGGTTCATGCTTATATCATGCCTAGTATTCTATATTGTTTAGAGCTATATGGTGACACTAATAAAATAAATATGGGGAAAATTCAGATGGCGTTTAATAGAGTTATGAGATATTTGTATTCACTGAGGCGTCGTGTTCACTGTGTATTCCTTAATTCCTTTTTATTTCGTTTAGTTTTTCGCATTCTACTCGTAATAAGCAGCTCCTTATTTCTAAAATAACCACACTCATGGGTCGTACTTTTGTAGTAAGAGTGGCACGAGTTTACAATTTACTACCAAGCCAATTAAAATGGTTTAAATTGTGTCCTGATTCTTATAAAAGGCACATTCTGTAACACTTTCAGACTTTTCTGTAAAATTTTGTTTTCAATTAAATTGTGAGCAGCCTTTATTACAGATTATATACCGATTAACCTAAAAATTATTCTTTTTTTTATAGTTTTTTTTTTGTCTTTATACTCATACCTTCTTTAAAATCATATGACATTTTTATAAATTTTATATTTAATTTTTAATACGTGTTTTTTTAATTTTATATTATTGAGCAGATTAAATCTAATAGATGAATTGTTGCATATTGTAATTTAATTATAATTGGCCGGAAGGCTTTAAATTACAAGCCAAATAAATAAATAAAAAAATAAATTAAAAACGGGAAAACAAATATCGTCTTCGAATTCCTCAGGTGCTATTTGTTTGGAACTTATATCATTATATATATCCCAAAATAGCACCTTTTCATGACATCAATCTGAAATTTCTTAGAGATGTTGTTTGCTGTGAATATTTGAAAACCGGATATCAATACTGGAAAACGTACATATCGTACATCTATGGTCATAAGGAAAAACAACTTAAGTGGATTTATGCCAACATTGAGTTTATTCGTTATTTTTCTTGTATTTATTTATTTTTTTTTAATCCACATTTCAAAATTCAGTTTTATTCGCAAGCTAAAGTAATTTTCTAAAATAGCAATGTTTAATACATACACTGCCGCTTCGCAAATAGAATAATTTTCTACGTTCACATTCTAGTTGATTACCTATAAGATTTAACTACCACCTAACTTGAAAACAATTTTATTTATTTTAATTTTCATTTGATTCTACCTATATATTAGTTTATTTTACAGTAAGGGAGGGAGGAGAAATTAATATTAACCATGCACACAAATACCCACCCAGCAAAAAAAATAAAAGTTGTTCAAAAATAATGACATTTTCCCCACTTCCAATAAAGCAATATGTGCATATTTATTATTTCCAAAAAAAAAAAAAAAAAAACATTTTTATTCCGCTTCCAAATCTGAACAAACTCGGTAGTTCTTATTAAGTTTACTTACATTTAAATACTATTAATATGTATTTATTCTTCATATTAATATTGTAGAAAGACTGTTTCATTTCGGTCTGAAAACTCTCATCCAAAAAAAAAATTTTTTTGGTCAAGTGAAAAATTGCACCAAAATGACTGATTTTTCTTTGCTGTAATAACCCTTATCAAAATGTGAAAAAGACACACCATACACTCCCTATGATAAGCCTATGTTAATTTCATTGGTGACTAGCCGACCCGGCAAACATTGCTTTGCCTTCAAATTTTATTTTTATTGGAAATGTTTCAATGTTAAACAAAATTCTGTTTAAATACCGTTAGCAGGAGCAGAAAAAATTGCTTTTTAATTTGTGGTTTGTATAGGAGGTACCATTCCCCATTGTCCAATCCCGCCCATATTTGCAGCAGCACTTAAGATATGTACACCAAACCGATGTACCAAATTTTGTTCAAATACCGTAAACAGGAGCAGAAATATTGGGTATTTAATTTATGGTTTGTATGGGAGGTACCACGCCCCATTTTCCAATCCCGCCCATATTTGCAGTAGCACTTAAGATATGTACACCAAACCTACGCACCAAATTTTGTTCAAATACCGTAAGCAGGAGCAAAAATAATTGATTTTTAATTTTTTGTTCGTATGAGAGGTACCACGCCCCTTTGTCCAATTGGACCGAATTGTAAATCTAAACCATCCCGGGCACCACCACCCAGACGCATACCCAAAAATTTATGCAAAGCGGGCCAACCGTTTAGGAGGAGTTCACTGACAACGCCCGTACAGTAGAATCTATATATATAAAAATGAATATCTGTCTGTCTTTATCATGTCACTCGCCTCGATTTCGACCTTCGGACATAGTTAAAAACCTCCTCCTGGCCGACACGAATAAGCCCTGAAAGTTTCATGAAGATCGGGTACGCCGTGTGAGAGGAGTTCTCTTACAAACTATTTTTGTACACAGACAGACAGATATTTATTTTTATGTATATAGAAGATTACGCAGTTTTTCACCATTTCGCTCCAAAAACTGCGGTTAATTTCAGCTTCGGCGGATGAACTTATTTTGCTGGACAGTCATAACATTGCTTCAATCTTATTTAAATTTTACTTTCGCATCTGCTTTCTGCGCGAATGGTTGACATAGGTAGGATATCCTTATGAACTCTGCGTTGTTGTGAATGGCCCGAGTATCAGCTTTTCGTATGTGAGCAGTTGGAATCAACAGGAAAACAATACTTTGAAAATACTTATGTGGGTGGACATCATTACAATGCAATAAATACGGTTATTGCTGTTAATATTGGCTATTCCTAACATACCTTAAAGTGACTGTTTGAGATTAAAAAAAAAAAAAAACAATAAAAAAAACATATTTAAATTTCTCAAATTATATTTATTGTGATCGCAAAATTACCTGGATACGGTACGATCAGAAAGGAGATCTAATTACAACTAGCTAACCATGTACACAACAAGGAGAGAAAAAGGCGAAAGTGGCCCCATTTGTCTACTCGTTATTAGTTAAGTTGTATTTGCTCCAAGAAACAAATACCAACAACAAAAAGGAGACAAAAGAAGTGTTGCCAACAACGCGAAGGCTACAAATGCTATAAAGATTGGGGACGAAAGTACCCAACTCAACGTTGGCATAAACAGTAACAAAGGTATATACTGTGACCTTTCAAAGCACCATTATAAATTGAAATAAATACACATACGTGGTAGATGTCACATCAGAAGTGTCACGTTTATTTCAATCGAGATCTCTGTTTAACCGACATGTAAAAAGGTAGTAAGACAATAAGGTCCAAAACCCACGTCTCAATCACTTAATAACCTGATCGATAGAATGAGCTACTAGAATGCTAATAACATGTCTTTTGTAAAACTAGAATTTGAGCAATATAGGAATTGTGCAGTAGTAATGAGCTGGGTAAGAATTTCTCAGTTTTGCGAATAGGACCACTTTTAGCTCCACATAAGAATAAGACTGATAACAACTTTGTTGTAAAGGATTGGCATTGAGGACACTTTTCCTATATACGTGTTTTTAGAAACTTTATTCCTAAAGAATATAATTGTATAGGATACCATTCTTATGAAGCGAAAATCATTCTTATAGAGCAAACTTAAAATATTATGTCTTCCGTAATATTTCTAAACTGCCTAAGAAGAAAAAAACAAAAAAAAATCATGGAAAAAGGCAGATAATTGTGGTCGTTACAATCCAGACTAAGAGATTATGAACTGAATCCGAACCATATTAATTCTTAATTATAGAATTGTGAACTAAATGCAGCTTTCGCTAGTGTTTGAAAAAAACTAGTATTTTGAATAGGGTTATAGCGTTATCCATTTTTTCAAAATAAAGATATATAAAACCCACATAAAGCTATGTTTTCGACAAAACTCTCATTTCATTATAACGCTTGAACCTGGCCATTATGTAAGAAATACAATGTCATTTAAATGACCGCCTCTGTATTGTATGCATTAGTGGATACTTTTGAAAAATACGGCCCAATGACACCTCCAGACCATAACGCGCTCGAAAAAAAAAACACTTCTTCTGGATTTTCACAATCGCTTCTGGGTTCTCCAAGCTTTATATGCGAAAATTTTGCTTGTTGGCGTAACCACCGAGTGGAAAATAAGCTTCATCGTCGAAGAAAATTTTGTTCGATTGAAAGCCTACCACTATCACTTTTGTAGTAAGTTTTTTACGCGTTCTTCGGTTGTTAAACCATCCATAGCCGTAAATGATAAATCTGTCATTAAATAAATAACACTTCAGATGACAGGTATTTAACAGCTGACAGCCTTGCCAGACCGACGGTTTTGAAACCATTAAATGGATAACCCGATATTAGCAATATTTCGGAATGCCGTAGCAGTCACTGGATTCACAGATGATTATTTAATCAACTGAAAATGTCCACATTTAAATAACTTTATTTATTTCATTAATTCTCAGGTCTGATTTAGTTCTACATTATGAGTTTAGCGACATATATGATTGGCCCTGAATCACTTTTAATATCACTGCAAACTGCTTCCAATGCGCCAATTTGAAAAAAGTTTCTATTAATCTCCCAAGACTGTAGCATATCCATGCTAATTAGGAAGATATCGAATGTAGATTACGGACGACAGATTTATGGAAAACAAGTATAAGATTATGTCGTAAAGTAATGATTCCATTCTAAGTTAGTATGATTACAAATTCAATATTGTGTATAATGAATTATTTGCTTCATTTTTGCTATTTTTTGAAGACATTGCACATATTGGTCCTAACAATATTGACAAATATTAAATTAAATCCGTTCTTCATGCAGTCTTGTGTTTACCATGTTATTCATCACTGCCACGTAAGCATACCCCAATCAATTACAAATTTCAAACTTAAATTTTAATAAAAGTGACAGCAAAATATAGTATCGTAAATGTTTGTTTTTAAACCTTCCAAGAAAGTTAAATTTACTATCCCATAGTTATTGCTAATCAACTCACCTTATGGTATTAATGAACTTGACAAAACTTTCCGAGACGATGAATTCGCTCAAGTATTTGTTAATAAAACTTTGATAACGTGCTGTGTCCGTATTGCGTATATACCATGTTACCGCATTTAAACATGAACTCAGCAAAGTTGCTTGTGAGAACTGAAATTAAAAATTTAATTAGTAATTAAAGAACAATTAATACATCACATTAGTTAAAAAATGAAAAGAAAATCATTTGACACATTAATATTGCACATTATTCTCTAGTTTTAAGGGACACAGACAGACAAGCCACAAGGCGACAGTTTACCTCTTTTACACCAAAGCGAGTGGCCTTATGAAACCAATTGCAACAGCAATCATGCAATATATCCCCTAACAAAGTCGTTACTTCTGAGCCTACTGGACTGCTAATGCTGGATATGGTTGCAAGTAAAGCAGATGCGTGTTGTCGTATCAAAAATGGACCGCCCTCCTCATAAGTGACATGATTATAGTGCCACTCGAGCATGTAACGGAAAGCAGCTACAAATTTCCTACGAGAAAAATGGGAAAATAAAAACAATCGCATTTAATAACGTGTGAAAATGTTACTAATAAAAACAAACAATTTTGCAAACTCATGGACAAATGTATTCTAGGAAATACTATATAAAAGCTAGATCTAAAGAAAAATCTAGTTATAAAAATCGTTTGTCAATTTGACGCGTTAATAGTCGTACAACAGAATATTGCGAATTATTAGATAAGAACAAAGTGTTATAAAAATGAAATCATATTATTACATAGGAATTGGCCTTGCAGTGATCATCTTTGTCGTTGCCAATAACGCTGTGAGTGTTGACTTTACAATTTAATGAACATTAAATGTGAACTATTTAGAATAAAAAATATTTGTTAACAAAATTATTATTTTGTATAATTTTCTTTTTTTTTTGCGATATAAGTGATTTGTATTGCAAAACATCCAACTCCAATTATGCGTTATCATACATTTATCCGGGCTAAGTAAACAGAAATGGGAACAGATAAAAAGATTCGCCATTAGATCAAGCGAATTATGTATAGTAGTTTCATAGATTCCACAATTGCTTTATGAGCATATTTTCCGTTTCTTGGGAAGCTGTTTTTAAATGCACCAAAGTGACCAATGAAATAACGGCGTTGTAACCGGCAATCGTTAATGCAGCCATCATCTTATTCTCGAAGCAGATGCGTGTTGTCGTATCAAAAATGGACTAACAATTTTTTTTTTCTGATGCAAAAACTTAACATTTTTTAGCACTTGCTTAAAATTGTTGTTCATCAATAACTTTAAATTAACTAATTATGAAAAATGATACAGAATTTTCATTGCTATAAAGGACCCGGTGAAAAAGTAGTGAAAAGGTGTAAAAAACAATAGTATCCCTCCTATGACAAGCTCATGTGTAATTCATCGATGATTATACTTTTAAACTTCACTAGATGCTCTTTTTTATTGGGATGTTCCCCGATCTATGGTGTGATTAAAAGCGTCTGTCCAGGACATCATTTTTATAATATCAGCTTTTCTCGGCAACCACATTAGCTAAAGGGACAGATTTTATTGGACGAAGTTTCTTTGTTTTTAAAACAAAAAGTTAGAGGAATGATTTTTACGATTTCTTAAGAAAGGAAAAAGCTTGCAATCTTTACTCTTAATATAAAAAAAGGATCTTTTCACGAGAATAAACTTGATAATGGGGTTTATTAGGGCTTATTCTCGAAGTAATTTTCACATTAATTTTCAATCAATTGCAATAAATCGATACTTGTTTGATTTATAACAAACGGCACTTTAAGCAAATGCATTCAAACAGCCACTGCATTAAACAAACCAGTGCAGAAAAAGCTAATTTTCTATTTCAATTTCTATTCATTTATTAATCAATCATCGTCCATATTGGACTATGGATTGATAAAAGTTTAACATAAATTATAGTGCTTAAATCTGTTTCCTAGTAAAAAAAAAACTTACAATTATATAGCCAAACATTATGAACGTAGATTGACAGTGAAAAAACAAGAAGCAAACAAATCTTCAAACAAACCAAAGCAAATCTTAGAGCTCATAAAGAATATAATATTACATTAACTTTCGTTTAATTTTACTGTAAAATATACAAAAAAAAAATAAAATAAAATTAGAATACTAATTTTTATAGCAACATTTCAATAAATTATCGTCACATAATACTAAGTATTGATTTGCTTATGAAGCTCGATCATTATTCTTTATAATCACTTTTTAATACTTATACCGCTTAAAAACTAGTAGTAGGATACTTTGATTTGGAAACACTGTTATCCGTTGCATATGCCAAGGTCTGCGTCCATAATGTTTGGCATCGTATTTAGTTTACTGCACACCACTATTCATTTCATAATTTCGTGGAGTGTCTTATTTCTGATGACGACAAACTGGCTAATTGGCGCTAAAAATTTTGGTTTCCAAGATGAAATTATTTTCAAAAGTACTCAAATTAGCGTAGCCGTCGGTCACAAGCAACTCAATTCCATTGGAATACATTATCGCAGCTTACTCGAGTATTTATACTTAAGATGCAGTATTTTCCTAAGCCTTATTGAATTGAATAATGGCTTTCTTATCCGACATCTTATTAAATGGGCAAACCTATATTCATGGCATCTTGAAGGTGGCTGTGGACCGTGACTTGGCAACTACTTCCTTCTTTCATTTTGAAGTTTTGCGCCTAGCAATGGTATCGTGGTGACGTTCCCTGACCAACCACTTGATAGCACCGGCATTTTTGTGTCTATCGGTTTTTGCCCCATCTATCACTAACCCATTAATGTCGCAACTGATTTTTATAACAGAAAAGCTGTTCACCCATTTCTACTTGTCACTGTAATCAAGAATCCATTAGAGGGAGACTTTGTATGGACGAGGTTGGACATTTTTTCCTACATTATTATGACAGTAGATACAGTGGTGTGAATAGATATAAGAACCGGCAGCCTATCCTTAAGGCTTTATTGCGAGGACTCCCATACAGACCTCTTTGTTTTAATCATAGGTTCGTGGCTGGTAACTGCTGACTGGTTATACAGCTAAATGGCTAATGCGAACATTCGTGCAATTATTTCGGGTTGATGTCAAAAGTCTGCCTTATAAACGTGCTAGTTTCGGAACTAGTTCTAAAAATTGTAGATACTACGGTACTAGGTTTAACGTGACAATTATTGATTCCAAGCCAATGCCAATGGTGTCTGTTCAGTATCAGTTTTGAGCCACTAGTACTGTAGAAGAAGTTACTTCAATGAGCATTCGAATCAATACCCCGACTTAAATTGTGTATGTATTGCTTTAATAGTACATTTATATACTCATAATAATGTATTGAAGAAAGTATACGTAAAAATAAAAATAAAGAGTGAGCTTATACGATACTGACATTTCTGTACTTGCTGTAGATTAGTGTTTGAATTGGCTTCCTCTCATGATTACAACAGGAAGAGAAACTAATTCAGTAGTACATAGATGTCTAATACTCAACTTCCACTTGAGCTACTGGTACAGTGGCGGTTCCATGCTCTAGAACATAGATTTAGTGAGAAAGTCGTATGATAGATAAATATAAGGTTTCGAATTATCAGCAGGTTGCAAATGGTAGAAGCATGATAATCTTCCAAACACGTATATTATAAATCACACTCTATATATATTATATTAGATTAGAGTATTATAGATGTCATTGAATTGTTGTACCATCATATTTATTCTTGATATTTCAATTCCTTTTAATACAAAGTAAAACAAGGTAAGACTTTCGATATCGCACCCAAGAATTAGAGTTGACATTTTGTGAAATCTTCACCAGTGTGGTCAATTATAACATGATCGCTCACTGTGCTGTACGAAATTTTCAATTTTAATTTTTTCAATTTCAATTCATTTATTAATCAATCAACCCCCATTTTAGACTATATTTTACATACAAGTATGTATATAATATATATATTGTCTGTACAAATTTTGTTTCGCCAGCCAATTTGAGTTATACCGTTATGTAAGCCAAGATTGGCACCGTATGAGCAAAAGTCCGCAAATATTCATAAATTATTTCTTTCCTGAAAAAGCGTTATCGATTCTGTTCTCGCCGATAATTCAGATTCAGCTTAAGTATCACCGTAAACGTTTTTGGAACAAGTTATATCTTTACAGTTATTTAACATATGTCAATTTTATAAGGTAAGGATAATAGATTCTAACAAGCAAACGTCGGCTTGTTTCACTGCTAATACCATCCCAAACATTCTGACATTATTTTCCGCTTAAGTTTTATGCTATGTTGATATAAATATCCTATTAAGTAACAAATTATAATTAACGTCAATTTAATCAAAAAAATTGCTTTCAACAACTGAAAATACAGCTAAATAACTGAAAATTACAACCTTATAAAATATTTCCTCAATTGCATTTATACACAAATTTATACTTATTGGTCTCGTAGCCACTCAGTAATGATTTTTTCCATTTATTTATGTTTTCAGATGGAAGTTCCCGATCATCTTAAAGGTCAAGCCAAAAAGATACACAAACATTGTCAGAATCAAACCAATGTTCTAGAAGGTAAGTAAGTAAACCGAGGTTAACACGTATACAAATAGAGCAGTTACCAATGAGATTTAATCAGCGAAATAGTCATGGTATTTGGTATTTAATTGTAATTTCATTTACAGATGTAATTCGTTCAAGTTTAAGTGGGAAGCTACCGAAAGATGCCAAATTTGAATGTTATATACATTGTTTGTTCGATGTTATTGGACTGGTAAGCAAAACAAATATGTAATATAAACAGTCAATGTAACATTTCTTTTAAATACAACTACTACAGATTGATGAAACCAATGTCATGCACTTAGAGAACTTGCTGCAAATACTACCGGAAGCAATGCATCCGATAATTAAAAAACTGTCGTCAGAATGTGGCACGAAAGGTACGTACTTTAAAGAGTACACTTAACTCTTACTCAAAACATTTAATTTAAAATTTCATTCTATGTCTACCTTGTAATTACAGATGGAGATGGCAAGTGTAATATTGCTTACAATACAATGCAATGCTATGTGGAAATAAACCCCTTAATAATATCTGACAATTTAAAATTTCTCTTCGATTAATGCATATTAAGGGCTACGCAAAATAACAACAACAATTACTTACTTGTGTAATGTGTTATTTTCCAAACGCAACAGCAACAGACACCTTAAACAACGTAAGGCCTCAATTTGAACCTTGATTAGTTTACCCTGAAACGAAAATACAAAAACAATCTACTAATCACCAGAAAATGTATTTGAAAACAAAAATATGTGTACCTTTATATCCTCACGATTAAATAAATAATTTTCCAATATATCAATCAGGTTGAGGTTAATTGACTTTACTGCAAGGCTAAGGTTGCAAGATATCAGGATGCGTATCAATTTCAGACACAAATATTGGGGGTAATTGTAAAATGGTGGTGTTTGCGATGATGTATCTGTGAATTTAGTTAAAGAAAATTGCAACATTTTACTAAACAAAGTGTTGAAATATGACAAGTGTTTTCTATTTCTGTTTCAATACACGAATCTAAGCTACATACCTACTTTCTGCAAACCGGGTAGAAAGTTTTCAAATAAACATTTCATTAGTTCATCATTATTAATAATTTGCATAGCTACTTCTTTGCCAGATCTGGCTAAGCGTATTAGAATCTTGAGACACGATGAAACTGTACTATTTTCAGGTCTAACACAATTTAAAATAAAACTGAAATTACAAATATATAATATAAATATGATATATTTGTATTATATAAAAATCACATACATATATATCAAATATATGATTTAAAAAAAAACTTACTAGATTCTTTGTATTATATTTGTCCTTAAGAAGCAATCCATCAGGTCGGTTTCAGCTAATTGAAAATCACTCATCGATGTCCTGCTTTCCTCTTCGTTTTCTTCGATATTGGCTCTTATCGTTGCTGATCCTTTTGTGGAAAATTGTAATTGTTGCATTTGTTTTTGTAAATATTCTATGGATGTGATATCATCATCAGATCCTGCATTTAATTTTAACACTTCCATGGCGGGTTGCCATTGACAGCCAGGATTTTCATAAATAAAGTCCAGCAAGGTCTATACATATCAAATGACGCAAATAAATATTTGTAAAAAACATTTTAACACATTATTAACGTAATTGTTCACTTATAACATACGCCATTGCCATTTTGCTAACCTCATCTGTTTCATTATAGAATAAATATGACAGCGCCTTACCGACCACCTCCAACATAGCTGGCGTGTTATCATCAAATCCGAATCTTAGCAAAAAAAATATTTTCGTTATAGGCAGCTCTAGCACATGATCATAAAAGCCCTGTTGATAGATATTCAAAATCCCAGCTACAGCACTAAATGCCGTCACCCTTTGTTGTGCAACATTCGAGCGTGCCAATCTGAACAGTTCTTGCAATGTATAACCGGGGCGATGGGGTTCATCACCATGTAAATACAGTTCACGATCATCTTTTTCACTGTCCCCAATCTTTTCAATTTCATTCAGGCTGTAAGGCAAAAGCACTCCCTTCCAATCAAAACGAGCTTCAAATTTTTCACCAGGTTTTAATTTTGCTGATTGTAAGGGAATATCACGCATCCATTCCAGTTTGTCTTTCTCGACAACGTCAAAGTTTATCCATTGTTCGGCAGCGGAACGTTGAAGAATTTCTACTGCCGGATTAGACAGAGGCAAATTATATGATGGACATTCTGATGGTGCCACTGGGTGCGAAGGCACCTCCTTAGGTATGGAACAGGCGGGGTTAGGTGTTTCCGCTGATCCTGTAGACTTTCGGCTTTGAGCTTTTTCTTGACGTTTCCTTGCCAGCAAAGCTACCAAAGCTGGGTCTAGTGTAAAATAATGAAAAATATAAAAACAAATTATATTTTTGACAATTGCAGCAATCGGGGAAGGAAATTTAATAATACCCATAATAATATAAATAAATAATAAAATAAATAATAATAATATAATAAATAAATCCCTAAGGTAGGTAATTCTTGCAATTTTGATAACCTTAGAAAAATTGGTATAATTCCTAATTGGTATACTTTCTAAAGTTGTTAAACGTTTGATGCGAGTCGACATGATTGTCGACTGGCAATATGAATTTCGAAGAAGCTTCAATACTACTACTCATTTGCTCCATTTAACAGATACTGTTAGGGAGACAATGAATAATCACGACGTAGGAGTGCTTGTAAATCTCGACTTATCTAAGGCTTTTGTCAGAGTGGACCATACTAAGCTTGTTTACAAACCAATGTCTAATTTTATGTTTTCTAGCGCTACTTGCACATTGGTTTGTCAGGTCTATCACAATTCGCTTCCATGAATGGTAATTTTTCAGATATGCTGTGGTGTTCCTCAAGGATCGGATTCAGTTTGTAGATGAAATAGAGTGCCTCAGCATAACACTTGATGAACGACTTGATTTTCATGCTCATATTGATTATTTATTTCCAAAGATATTTTTTACTCTATGGAAGTTGGATTCCTTCATATTCATATTAAAGAGAGGTTAGCACATGCCTTGCTGATGTCTCAAATTAGTTATGGTATTGAAGTTTTTTCGCGAAAAAATCTTGGTTGCCATAGGAAAATTTACAGGATTTTTAATATGGTAGTGGGGTATGTGTATAGTTTGAGGGTCATGATATGATCATGATACGCTATATGATCATGGTATGCTATACGTTTTTTACGTGGTCTATTTAAGAATTATGTTGAATTTTGAGTCATTAAGCCATTTAATAAATTGAAAATATCTGGTTTACCACCTTTACTGCGAAGTAGAATCAGGTTCACTATACCAACTAGAAATTTCTCTTACATCAGACTCTTATATATTCTTAAGATTATTTACGGTGCGCGTTTGCAGAGCTTAGAATCGGGTCCTTCTGCATCTATGAAATTTTGTTTATTCAAATCAAGTTTTCCAACACAAATATACGAGTACTTCAGTAGTCTATTTTACATTATGAACTCATTATCGACAATTGGTTTTTTCTTGCTTTATAACTGCATTTGATTGGGGAATCAACCAAATATTATTAATATTTGAATTCAAATAGTTCTTAACTTTATTTATTATTATTTTTTTTTAATTTAATATTGTTCTAAAGGATTTTATATTTTATTTGTGGTGTTATATAATTGGCCTTTTTGGCTCTCCTGTATCACGATGTATGAATAAATGAAAATTAAATAAAAACTAAATTAATTCAATGACACAATATATACGAGGAATAAAACTGTGCAACGATATGCCAATTAATGGTTCACGACGAAATTGTCCAAGCACTAAGATCTAAAAGCTTAGTATATCTCAATGGAACATGAATATGTCTATAAACCCCAAAATTGTATAGTTATATTTCAGGATCTATTTTGATTTTACGATATATACATTTCAAAATTTGTTTCTTTAAAGCAACAATTAAAACTCTTCAAAAAAAAAAAACCAAAACTGTAGACAATTAAATTTCAGAATTTGTTTCGATTTTATATATTTTTCAAAATCTGCAGCAATTAAAATTCCTCAAGCTACTTGACCAATGCTTATATATATGTTACAACCACGGCCTAGCAAATTTTCATACAGTATACCATGGAATTTTTTGTTGATTCAGTTCGATGGTTTACTTCACCTTTCAAGCACTGATATGCTTAATGAAGTGCCTTTAATTTTTCAGCCCAGTTCAATTGTTCCAGATGACTCCTTCGTGATCAGACCGTTTAGAATGCAATACTTTTGTAGTTCAAAATTTGAATCCGGCTTTTCTAACTCTAACAAAAAAAAATCTCTTTTTAGGCTTTTCATTAATCGAAGATATTCCGCCAAACAAATTGAATAATCGCTTCAAAATTGTTTCTCCAGTCGGGCTGTTGAAAATATGATTTGTGTCGATCTGCTTTTCTCCCAGAGGAATTTTAACATCGCAGTAAAGGCGCCGACATTACGTGTCTTTGTTCTCGTCTTTTTTTTTTTTTTTTTTTTTTTGTATTCCGCTTGATGCGGATTGTGTTTGCGATTTGTGAAGTTTTTTGGTGCATTATTTAACGCATCGCTTGAGATAATATTCCTACGAAGATCAAAGCTTAAGCTATTTTAGAATTATTTTAGATGCTCCTTTCCGAGACTTAAACTAAATTTAGAATTTTTACGATTTTTCACGCCATATGAAGAATACATGCCAGATTGCCGCGCTTTTCTCAAAAATCAAACCATTTTGGTGATTGATTTTTTTCATATTTTGCCAACATCACTAGGGCCATTTAATAATTTGCTACATGTATTTCTTCTTTCATCTCTACTCTTTTGAAATGAGTGTGTGATAGTAGGAATCCATATAGACTAAAGCACACAGGCTCTTGTGCACACAAATGCTTCGATTTGTAAAGTTTTTACGTATCTACAGTCCGACTCGTGGATTTCTTATGGTTTTCAACACATCTCCCAGTGAAAATCTGCTTTTTTATGCTCAATATTTAACCGCATACGGAAAAGAGAGTATGCATCTACAATATCTGGGCGATAAAGTGCTGCCGGTTGACAACCTCAACCTACTAGAAGTTTTACCCTTTAACTTAGCAGCAGCTTGTGAAATTATTCGCAGAACAATGTTACCGAGCTGCCTCTAGGTGGAGGTTGTGAGTCGACTTGAGATAGGAAACAGTTTTATGTCATTTTTCACATGTAACACCAATAATTTGAACATTACCATTCAAATGGATAAGAGCGTCCGTCTAACTTATTTATGTTTCGACCAAAATATCATAATTCTTCTTCAAAAAATAAACAATTGTACGTACCTATAGATTCCATTAGCTTTTTTCTCTCCGCCATAATTTCCTCTTCCTTCATTTTATTTAGCAAGTCCATGTTCTCTTTATGAATCTCTTTTGCCGTCTTCTGATCCTCAACGATAACACTCTCCGTGCCATAAACATTTTCTAAATTTGTGAACTCATTGCTGACTCTGTGCTCATCCAACTCCATTGGCTCCGCAGATTCAATCGAGTCTTTTGCTTTCTTTCCTTCCAATAGATGAGCAAAAATACTTTTGCCCTCACGTTTTTTACAAGATGTTACCGACATTTTTTGAATTTTTGGAAAAGCAGCAGCTTGTACCGCATCGGTTTGGATTTGAGGTTTAGGTTGCTGAACAACCTTTTCTACAATGTCACCCATCACTATGTCTGTAATTGTTGCACTTGAGGAATCATCCGCTCCATCGCCCACAATTTTCTGGTGAATTTCCTTGTGTATTAATTCCGTTTTGGCCGAGGTCTTTACTTCTGCATTATCGCGTTGTAAAATATGATTTTGTTGGCGTGATTTAGCAAAAAGCGACTGTTTTGGTTCTGAAACGCAACAAACATGTTAGAACCACAATTAAAGCAAAAATGTTTGATAAATTTGCAAATTATTCACTAAATTTGCAAACAACATTAATGTTTATACTAGGACATGCAATTTTTATTCCGTGCCTGGACGAATGCTCACGTTTTGGGACTTTCACCAACTGCGCAGCTGGCTTCATCTGCGGATTTTTTTCTTTTTGCGCGAAAAACTCCTGTTGCATTCGTAACACATCTTCCTCCGTTTCACCAGGTTTGGGTCTTTTAATCATTTTGCTGGTTTTTGTGAGTTCTGCCCGTAATTATAAATCTAAAGCTGCGACGACTATGACGATATAAGTTGTTTGGCCGGTTGTCGCACAGCTGATGTTCTACTAATAAGAATCGGTCACAATAAACGGAGAGAAAAGCCAATCACTGTAATACGTGTTCAGGGGTTGCAAATTATGTCATATATTGTACACATACAGTCGTAGTAAACGTTAAAGCCAAGTGATATTAAAATTATTAACTTTTAAAATTTATATGGAATTTTAACTTCTCTCGGAATCCATTTGAATACTAAGTAGACGGTTGACACCTTCTTTGCTTTGCTAAATGGGTACCGAGTAGAATAATCGGAAATCAAAAACCGTATTGACCGTCCGTCGGTTGGAAACTACTTTTTTGTATAATCGATGAAACCGGTTTTTTTTTTTTTTTTTTTTTTTTTTTTTTTTTGATCGCCGAATTTTTTGTATGAAAATTTACCCAAGTTATGTACAAATAGTGTTAAATCTGTTCGACTATTTGCCTTAAGTCCCTCACCTCAAAACGAATGCTAACGTTAGGACCAAAATAGGATCCTTTTTGTTTTACTCGAATGGGACTATTGCTCAAATTAATGTTTTTCTGAAGACAAATTCAAATATGGAAAATTTAGGCTGGGAGTTTTGACACCGACCACAGAAACATCTACAAATATACATACTCGTACATACTCATCCATATATGAGTACTCAAACCAAATGTACACAAGTACATCCTAAATTAGCAGTTTTAAATTATTTGCCACAGATTAAAAAAATTAATTTCTCCTAGAAAAATATCGCTTGCGTGTTTTTTTACGTAAAGGTAAAGAAGTGGTCTTTCATAAATATTTTCCTTTTACAATATTTAAAGGCACAACTTATTTTATATAAAGCATCATACCGGTGAGAAATGATAGCTCAATTCTTACTTCGTTCTCCAAACTGCAGATTTTGTAACGCTAGACGCAGTCTGCTATGAATATATCATTGAAGCCTACAAATCGTAAGTCGGCTCAAGTTCCAAAATATCCAATCAACAATTTATTTGAATTATAAAATACTTCAATTAGTTATTTGTATCATTTAAAATGGGCAGCCAAACAAGTCATCAATGAATTCTGGGCAATTATTGTATCCTTATGGGGCAGAACGGCGATTTGGAAAAATAGATCGATACCTTCTTTGAACATATCAATAGCCTCTTCAAGTTTTTGATCATGCATACTCTTAGCTGCTTCACGATATAGTTCTTCGATTTTAATCATCTTGGCCACTTGCTCTTTGAGGGAAACATTTTTGCGGCAGCGATTGCAGCGAACATCCTTTGCAATATCTTTGGGGAATTGCAGAACACTGTTGCAGTTGGCCGATGGGCACCTGATGAGAAAATTACGCAGGAAATAGCCTATTGTAATAAACACATTGATACCGATCATTATCAAAAACTTACCAAAACCGTACTTGTTTATCCAACTTGTGCAATGTTGGCCAATTCTCTTGGCAGCACATGCAGGTGCAGTTGAACAAATAGCGAGCTCTAAGAGCCCTTTGTCTTTCCTTTAAATTGACTTTGGTGAAGACTGGGCCATAGTTTTCAGCCATTATTTCATTGGGCCTGTGTGATTTGGTGGCGGTTAATACAAGTTTCTTGCCCACAAAATATCTGGCGACTGAAGGCCAACATTCATGATTGAAATAGGCGGCAGTACCATATAAACCAGCGCCTACATACACTACTTTGGATCCTTCGAACAGATGCTTGTCTGTTCTTACCGTTTGATAGATTTCGTGAGCGTTGTACTGTAATACTTCCAATAAGCCCAAAAGCGCGGTGCTCACTTGTAATTCTACCGCGGTGGGGTTGACGCCCTCGGTTTTCCGTCTGCCAAAGTAATTGGCCTTTTGTAAACATCTCATGAGGAAAGCTGACATTAGAGAGCGCTGTAATAGATCATCCGCCTGTCTAGAATCCTCGTGGGTACATAGATTTTGGTAAAGCAAAGAGGCGGTATTGATGGCACTCTCTACATCTTTGGCTTGAGTAAAAACACGTAGAGCAATGTAACACAAAATCGACATGCCCGAACCTAAAATGGACAAGGTTCTTTAAAATAATTTGTTAAACATTTTAATGTTCTAAAGCCATACCTATAAACAAATCCATGAACTGGCACTCATAACGATGGTAGTTGCAACAGGCCTCCTCCATGCATTGTGTAGAGCAAAATGCCACACCTGAGCAAGTTAAGCATGGCACCGGGGTAACTAACCTGGCGGAGGTTGAAAGAAAATCATGAATTTGACGAATTTATACGATTATACTTCGCCAAACATACTTGTTAAAGCAATGATGGCAGTTACTGCCAAAAAATGATGGCAGTAGACATGCGGCCACTGGAGTCTCACTCAGTACCACATCACCCGTCTTTACTTCGCTGTTGGCTACCACAAAACGGCCTTTTTCCTTAGTTTCCACCAGCTTTACCAGATTGGAAGCTCCACTTAAATTCTCATTTTCGCCGTGTGTAACAGTAGGAGCTATGGGTTTTGTTTTCTTGGATGTAGCCTTTATTAAAGGTAACTCTTGGCGACAAGCATCGATGAGAGAGTTATTACCGCCATTGAACTTTTCTGCAAGCTTAATGGAGATCTCAGCTCGAGCCAGTTCGCCCATACCTAAATATATTAAATATAAATATGAAAATATAATATATAGTAGCTCGAATTTACAATTTACTACCAAGCCATTTAAAAAGTTTTAAATTATTTCCTGATTCTTACAAAAGGCACATTCTACAACACTTTCAGACTTTACTGTAAAATTTTTGTTTTCAATTAAACTGTGAGCAGCCTTTACTACATACCGATTATCTTATATTTCAAGATTATATTCCGATTAACTTCTAACTTTTGAATTAGTCTTTTTTTCCATACTTTTTTTTTGTCTTCAACGATCCTAATGTTATATTATATTATTATATGTCATATTATACTTTTATAAATTTTATATTTAATTTTTATTATGATGAATTGTTGCATATTGTAATTTACTTATAATTGGCCGGAAGGCTTTAAATTACAAGCCAGAAATAAATAAATAAATAAATATATGATGATTAAATCTCGAAATTTATATTGGTATTAACATCAATTAAAATCGTCTACTCGAATTCGTGATGAAAAGTTGGACCATGGCCCTTATATAGCTAACAGTATTAGATTTATAATATAATTTCGTAGAACCTAAAACCAAATTAAAGCCAAAGTTATGCTACACGTAAGTAAATACAATCAACTGATACTTTTTGTATAGAAAGGTGCCTTGTATTGACGTTTTTTTGTAAAAAGATTGCTTGGGAGATACTTTTTGTGGAGAAAAGCGTCTTGGCAGACACTTTTTATCTAGAAAAGAGTTTCGGGAGAAGCACTTTTTGTATCCAAGATGTTTTGGGAGACACTTTTTGTATAGAACAGTTTTTTGGGAGGCACTTTTTGTATAGTAAAGTATTTTGGGAGACACTTTTTATATAGAAAATTGCTTCGGGAGACACTTTTTGTATAGAAAAGTGTTTTGGAAGTCACTTTTGGCATAAAAAAAGTGTTTTGAAAGACACTTTTTGTATAGAAAAGTGTTTTTGAAATATTTTGCAACATTTTTATTTTAATGAGAACTTCGATGTGTTTAAATATATTAGAAATTTCTTTGGGATTTGTAATCCACTTGGGAAGTTCTTCAAATTAACAATCCTGGTGATTGACGTTTTCCATGTCAATCTCTAAAAAGGCACATTTGTATATTGCATATTTAAAATCCCCATTGACCTTCTTTGGTTATGAGAATGTTCCCCAAGTTTTAAACTTCCTCCGGTACAATGCATTTTAACCTTTTCTCCTCTAAACAATTCTTTTCCAGCAGAGTAAAGTGCCCTTGCTTCCATCGAAATACTTACATGCGTAGGCTTTGGCCATTTTAATATAATAATCCACACTTTGCTTGCTCTCCAAGCCACAGTTGGTCGCCATCTTTAAATCACTTAACGCCTGTTCTCCTTCGCCTAATGATATCAATATGATGGCTCGAGTTCTTAAGGCCAGGGCCAATGTTAAACCATCATCAATTTGCTTATCAACGTCTACAGATCGCCAGAGAACGTATAGAGAACAAAAAAGCACAAATTATCGATTAGTATTACAAACAAACCTGTTGATTTCCTCTCTCTCACTCACCTTTTGCGGGGGCCCGCATAACAGCGAGGTTAGCAAATGCCAGCGCCTGTTGCAGCTCCTCTTTCTTGCTTGACGATGTCCACAATAAGTGATATTTGTCGGCCTGCAACCGGCGTTGAGATGCAAACAAGGCATCTTTTTGCTTAAACACTGGCTGAACATTTTCCAGTACGCCCAATACGGGATCGCATATCTCTCGATCACTAAAGATCGATAGAATACGAGCTTCGTTCGATTTCAAATTACCAAAATAGTTTTTTAGCCATTTTTCCCCACATGATTCTTTTACCTCCAGGTAGAATTCATTGAAAAATCCCTTCTTATCCGATTGCACAGTGCGAGCGCTGCATATCTGTTGATAGGTGTTGTCCGGGGTGTCCATTTTTTATTGAAAATTTCAATATTCTTTATGAATTTTATACAACTTTAGTGCAGCTTTATTAAATAACCCCAAAAACACAGAAACTGTCGAGTATGAGAGCGAATGAGAAGAAATTTTTGTTTCATTTTCTATAGTTTATATTGAGGGGAGATTCTAAAAATAAATTCTCTTCTGTATTCAATTTATAAATAAAAATTATTCACTACGATTGTGAATGAAATGAAACTATGTGCTCTGACGGTTAATACGAATATAAAGAAAAATTGAAGTTTTCGATTCCGATATTTAAATGAAGCAATGAACTATCACTTAAAAAAAGGTCTTTGTTATTATCTTCAGTGCAATTTGTGGGAAAATTCATGAAATATGGAAATTGAAAGTCAATACATATTTTAGTGGAGCTAGACATTAAAAAGATTGAACCAAAAATTCCATTTCATTTCGTTTCACTTCATTTATTTAATAATCTTGTAATTTAAAGCCTTTTGGCCAGTACTAAGTAAATTACAAAATGCATAAAATAAATACTACTGGAATTAAAAAAAAAACAAAAACAAAATATGACTTACACATCAAATTAACTAGTAACTATTAACTTATAACGTTTAAATTAAAGTGCACTAAAAATAGGCGAAATGGAGGAAAATGAAAATAATGAGAAAAAAAAAAATAAATATTGAATGATGTAGGTCAGTCCAAAGTAAGTTTTTTTTTTTTTAAATTAAGTTAACAATTTTACAGTTCCAAACTGTTAAGTAAATCACAATATGCATAAATTAAAATAAATACCACTCCAAAGTAAAAAATTGATTACATAAAATCATATATTTAATATCAACCAATAATAATTAGCAAATATGATTCTTAAATGCAAGCATTAAGATGTAATTTCATTATTATCAGAACAATAGCATTTTCTTAGTGAAAATTAAAATCGTACATAAAAAAGTTTATAAGTTGTAGTTGAACAAATACAAATTCAATTTAGGAAACTCATATGGCCGAATTTGATGTTGGGAGAATACAATTCGGTAACCAAAAATTCGAATTAATAGTATAACTGAGGAACAGACTCAATCAAATTTGTAGCTTTCATACTCCAAACTGGTACTTAAATTGTTCTGGCGCTCCATATTTTCAAAAATGTTGAGGTTGAAGTTATTTAAAAGCGATTTTTATTGCTTTAATACGCTCATAGTATTCTGCTTCGAATCTCTTTTGGCATTTGGAACGCAAACAATGAGCTATTTCAGTAAAACATTCCAATATACTGATATTGGTAATTCACAAGTATCACAAAAGTGCTCTATGCAACTTATTTGATGGCGCTGTTTATGTATTTTCGATTACGCGCAGATTTCCGACTAAATATAAAACACTCCTTTGACAACACTACCCATGAAAATTGATTTTTTTTTTAGAAAAATACGTCCCTCATGTTAGATAGGGCACGAAGTTAGTTGCATTAGCAGTTTTTTCGAAGTCCGAGGATAATAAAAGTGATTTCGCACATAATTTTTTAAAAAATATTCTCCTTGAAACAAAAAAATTGTTGGAACTTGTAGTACTGTAGAACATTTACGGAGTCAATTGATAAATAATTTAAGGCGAAAGGACTCCAAAAGAATATCAAATATTTACATTTATTAATATTACTTCCATACCACTCTTGGCACGTTAATCGCACCATTCTGGAAACCATTTCCGATATGTCAGCAACTAATGGCTAACTAATAACGGTCACAATCGAATAGACACAGTAAAAATTAAGATTTTCAATACTTCACCGAAGCTTATCAGTGTACTCGTAACTGTGTTGGATTGAAAGACTAAATCAAGTATTCTGCTATAATCGATACTGATTCTGATCTATGAGGTACATTAGAATTACTTCCGGAAATTTTATTAAACATAAACTCTTCTCAAAGATTTACACCAAATTTCTGAAAGTTTTACGAAGACATATCTAAAGGAACCCCAAACTAATTGAATGATAAATCTATAAATCTTTTTTAGAAAAATATAATATTACAAGTAAAGTTTCGAAATTGAAAGCAGAACATATCTGAATTAAAAACATTTCTATTTCTTACATTTTATTGCATTATACACTTATAAACTTACGACGACATAACAAAACTCATGTATTTTCTGTGATGACATCCCCATATGTGGTAGGTTTTATGATTTAATTAAGCTTAAAACGGTGTCATATGCATGGCATATGCTGACCTTAAGCCTCCTTTTTATTTTCCAAAGAAATTTAAGATTTTGAGAAAATAATTTTGAAATGTTATGTATAACTTTCAAATCCATTGTTATTTTCTCATATCTGATATGAAATACAACTATATAATTACAAACTAACTACATGTACTTTTATGTAGCAAAAATCAGTAAACACATTTCAAAACATACAGAAACCATTTTGTAATTGTGTGCGAATTCAAAGAAATTCGAAGTTGATTTCAATTAACTACTGGGAACTACTATATATTATTTAAATTATTAAATGAATGAATAATTTCATTATTTTGGATATTTTTCATGACGAAAAACGAACTTCAAAGCATCAAACAATGAAAAAACAAAAGAATCCATAATAGATAAGTGATAAAAAAATGATAAATAGACTAATAAATACAATATTCTATTTCTTAACGCTGAATATATAAATGACAAAGTAGTTTGAAGGATATTCAAGTTCAAGTAAGTTTGATATGATCAAATACGACTCACAAAACTACTTTCACTATCGGGGCACTATTCTTTTCTTTCCATTACGAAAAGTATCTCAAAAGACACTTCGCGTACGGAAAATGTCTTCCAAAATACTTGTCTATATCGGTGTCTTCCAATTTTGTTTCCTGCGAGACACTTCTATTCACAAAGAGTCTTCCGAGGCGCTTTTTAATATAGAAAGTTTCTTCCGAGACACTGCTCTATGGTGATATTCACCTTTATATTAAGAGCATCATTTTGTATTAAGAGCATCTTTTGCCACACTTTATTATATGGAAAATATCCTCCAAGAGACATTTATGTAAGAAAAATGCCTCCCAAGATATACCTTTGTGAAAAGCGTCCTACCAGAAACTTTTCTTTGTGATAACTGTCTTCAAAATATTTCATTATTTAAAATTCGTTTTTTTTTTTTTTTTTTTTTTTTTATTGAAAACTTGTCTTTATAGGCACTTATATGTTATAATTCTATATTGCAAGACACTTTTCACAGTAACGAATGTCTTGGCAAACCCTTTTAACATTTTTCTATAAGAAAATTTTTGGAAACCGCAATCCAAAAAGTACCGAGCCTTGAAATGTTTTGCACAGGCGAAGTATATAAAATACATATCTTTTTTCTCTAAACATCTAAAAATTTATTAATTTTTTTTTTTTTTTTTTGGGGTATAATAATTTGAAGCAGAAGCAAACGATATACGGATATGAGGAGGTTAATAATCTTTTTTTTATTAAATAAAATTAAATGAAATAACATTTAATGACATGAAATGGAATGAAATTAAATGAAACTAACAAGAAATGGAATTGAAATGAAGTGAAATGAAATAGAATGAAATAGAATGAAATGAAATGAAATGAATTAAAATGAAATGAAATGAATTGAAACGAAACGAAATGAAATGAAATAGCAAACACGCAAAATGTTTACTCTTCAGCGCTTGCCGACTATGACAACTTAATAACATGAAGCCGATAGCAGTTGTCGTGTGGAATAACTATTGACTACGAAAGGCGAATTAATTATATTTCCAATGACTGAGGATGACCACAGAAAATAAAATTTAATAATCAAATATGTGAAAATTAGATAAAACTTTCGTTCGAGTATTATTATAGCCAATGTTCGAATATTTATTATAATTACGTCTTTAAATTGAAATGAGCTAAGAGTAAGGCTCTATTTGAAGAATATAAAAGAAGAAGAATTAAAGAAATTTACAAAACATTTACAAAGTTCATCCAAAAATATTTAATTTTTGAAATTTCTAAAAAGTATCGATGGGGACAAAAATGTTCGAAAAATCCCCAAATAAATAAACCTTTCGTATATAAATGTGGTTATAATTCGGAAACATAACGAATCTTCCATTGTAAACTAAATCACTGTACAAAACAATCATAAAAAAAGTATTCAATCATAAAATGTAATTTAGTCCTCGGAAGGTGTTCGACCATATTATGCCGTTTTAGAAAATCACTAAGATAACAAGGGCTCTAAAATATAAATACTTGCATAATTCGGAACCGGGCATACATTTATCCAAATCACGTAGAAATTTCTTTTAGACAGTCCATTCCCTTACATTTTAGAAATTTATCTTTTTTATTTAAGTGACTTTTTCTTAAATTTTAGGGTTATATTGTAGAAACCTTAAGCTTGTATTATAAAGTTAATTTATGTTGGCGGTCGAACACTGCGTTTCGCAGTAATAGACAGATTCGCATTATAATGATTTTTAAATAATTTGTTGTCTCTATTTTATCTATACATAAGAAAGTATATGTAGTTTTTTTATGTCCTCTCTTCAAGTCCGCAGTAAAGCGAAATCATTTTGCGTGTTTGCTGATTCATTTCATTTGGTTCTAATTATTTGCACAATCAAATCAATAGTCAATGTCGTTTGTGGAAAATTTAGTGTGCTGCTATTAAGCAAAGATTAATTTATAACTGTTGTTGTCAATTTAAGCCGTGGTTAGTATAAAATCAAGAATATGGAAATGGAAAATATCAACTAGTACTCACAAATGCGTAAACGATACAAGCACCACAGTGACGCTTAAATACTAAAGCAGCTTCACCACAACCGTTGTTGTTCGTGTAGCTTTGTTAGTAGCTCCGGTCTTTGCGTTGTTGGTTAGATGCAGTCGGCGTCAGCTCTAAAGTTCATCTGTTTTAATTGGTGGTGAAACATTTATTATATGCAGCATCTCAGACATGATTCTCCACTTTGTGATACTCTGAGATTGTTTAGGATTAGAGAGTGATTTTTCCTTTTACAGCGGTTCGCATATTTGTTTTGAGCTACAATGCAGTTTGTTGTAGTTGTATTTTCTAACTTATTTTTGTGACGCGAATATAAAGACGTTCTATATGCTTCTTCAGTGTTCCCTTCGCATTTGATTAAAATAATGTTAAATTTTTCCATAACGCTATTAAAATTTTGTCAACTACATTTTCGGCTTAAGTATCTGATTTCTTGAATACTTTCTAAAATATATTCCACAAAAACATAAATTCAAATTTATAATTTTTTAAAAATTAGTAATTTTTTGAAAACCATTCGCAGTTTCAAGGCACCAAAAACACGGTTCCACTATGTAATAAGTTCAATCATAATCTCTGGCGAATTTAGCCTTCCAAGTAGAGGCTGAGATTACGAAAGAAATGTTTATTCGGCAAAACAACATTTTTGGTGTCTCGCGAACGGGTTTCAGTACTTTGGATATGGATCAACTTCTGAATTAATCTTAGTTTGAGAGATATGGCATCGAAATTAAAAAAATCCGTTTTTTAAAGCGAAATCTCCAACTTTAGAACCAATATATGAAAACTGTTCCTGGCATCACCGTGATAATTTTATTTTGTGTAATCAGATTATTCTTCAAAATAATGCTGAATTATATACACTCAGCTACAAGAGACCCACTTTTCGAAACGACTCATAATCAACACCTTTCCCAAAAAAAACCCAAGTGAAAGAGAAACTACATCTTTTATTTATTGATAAACACAAAATGTAATAGATTTTTATTTTGTTTATTGAATTTACTTGTATTTAAGGACAAAAATTCATTTCACGTTGTTATATTTAATTTACTTTTTGTCGCATTTGAATCATTATATGTTTTTTTTTTACACAAAGGCATTTATGATGAATCGTTCAGAATTTGTTTTTCTTTTTCAATATATTTTTAATGTTTTTTTTAAAAAAATTCCAATAAAACTATTTATTTGTGTGTTTTTTTTTTTTTTTTTTTGCTTGAGATAAATGCTTTTATAAAAAGTAAAATAGCAATTTATTTAAATTTGCATTGTATTTAGTTGTATATGTACACATGTATACGTACATATATACCATAATATTCTGTAGTATTATTCATGTAAATTACTTTATTTGATTTAATATAAAAAAATATTTAAACTTTGTAATCGATTTGGAGAATTCAATTCAGTTTTATTTTTTAAAAGATTGCAATGACTGTTTATATAGTATTCATAGTAGTATAGGTTTTCTTTATACGCATGTAGATAGATTGTAATGGGGCTATGTTTTATAATAGTATTATTTTACTAATATTTTTAATAATTTTGAAAATTGTGTAATTTTAAGTTTTAATATCGTTGAGTTTCATTTATGGTTAAGTTAACTTTTATAAGTTTTCTTTTGTTTTTGTTTTTCTTTTTTTTTTATCAAAAATAACTTTAAAAAAGAATTTTAGTTAGCAAAGCTACAAAATATACATTTCAGCCTCATAAAAATGCCCTTCAACACAACGTCTGAAATTTTGTTAACATCGAAAGAATTGTTAATTTGAAAGAAGAAAAAAATTATATAGTTTTTTTTTTGTTGCTATATTTTTCGTTAAATTTTTGGAGTAAAGGTAGGAAAACTGTACTTTATAGTTTTCAATTTTCGATTTATAAAACAAAACAAGTTGTTGTGTAAATGAAATGTTAAGTGCTATCTTCAAAATCAGATCGGTAGTTTAGTTAGACTGTAAATAAATTAAATAAAAATATAACAATTTAAATACAAGTATACAATAGCGTTTCAATAAATATATCTGTGACTTTGCAATTTATATTTCTGTGTATTTTTGCTGCTTTTCTTTAAAAAAAAGTTGCATTTTTCTCTATTATATGTAAATATTAGCAATAGTATCACTTAGGAAAGTTAATCTGCTCGGTTTCTGTCTGTCTTCTCAGCATTCTTTTTTCTCTTCCCTTGAGTAATTTCCACTTTCAGCTTTGCATTGCTTTCTTCCATTGAATGTCTAATTTTTCATTATGTTTTTGCCATCAAACATTTATCAATACTAACAAATACAATACAAAAAATTAGAATAAATTAAACTATATTAAGTCTAAATTTAAATGTTAAGTTTACGAGCACAAGTAGAGTAGCATAGTATAGGAACAGAAGTAGTGTAGGGGAAAACAAAAAAGGGAGAGACGGTAACTCGACACGACTTAGGGAATCAAGGAGTAGGATGTTAAACTTAATTAAAAAGAGAGCAAGCACAGCTGCTAGTGATTTGTTCAATATTTGTGGCTGCAACACAGGTGTTGTATTTATGTGGCAAACACATCACGTCATGTTAACACCCAAACATCTGCTTGAGTACTCGTACACCACATAGCTTATGGAGACGGCAGGCAAAACTTTAATGAAATTCGGTGTTATGCCGCGATAGAGACCACAAATGCCTTCAGTTCGTATGATTTTACGAAAAACTCCCATCATGTTGTCGTCATTGCCAGCGCCGGCTTGTTTCAATGGGATGCCACCCATGGGTGAGCTCTGTTTGCTTTTGGTAACGACTAAAAACGGAGGAGAGAGAAAAGAAAATGTTTTGATATTAATTAAAATGAATGACACTGTAAACGATAGTTAACAGATTCCAACATAATATTAGAAAGCGAATCTACAAGTAAATACTACAATACAATGTTATTACAAAGATCTAATATTGATATCTCGCAATAAAGATCTAATTGCTTATGACATGTTTCAGTTAAGAATTTGAAAATTTGCAATAAAAAAGATAAAAGGTTTATATAGGAAACAAATGTGTTACATCGAAACTTAAATAAGGTAAAGTTGAAATGTCTTTACATCACATACAAATCAACAAGGGTCAGTCTGTCTGGCTATCTGTCTGTCTTTCCGTCCTATAACATTTTCAACAGATGAACCGATTGTGATAAACTTTGGCACGCTGTTGTTAATTTGCCGGTGATGGGTAGGCAGTTTAATTTCATAAAAATGTTAGTAAAATACAGAAAAGGCATATTTTTGTTGAGAAGTGAATTAGATCCTTGCATGGACATTTTTTGCTACTGAATCAATTTTACTCAAATCTATTTGACTATAAGGCTTTTTGAGGAAAAATGTTAATCTTCTAGCAAGCGACGATCCTACATATATATGTACAAACATATATTTTGGATTACAGAATTAAAACATCATCCATAGTGGTGGTTTAAACACATATCCTTAAGTCATTGTATTCGTTGTAGTATTCAAAAAATTCCTAATCTTAGGATTTCTGCATTTCAAGCGAAAACGATTCTTACCTTGAGCTTGTAGTCGCGTTCTCACCAATGCCAATGGATACGAACACACTTGTCCCAATGTACTCGACGCACTGCCACATGCGAGTAATACCAAAAAGCTTGGCTGCTCTGTATTATGACTACTTAAATATTTCTTTTTCAATGTCTCATACACGGCCAAATCGATACCCGCATATGGTATAATGCCCAGCATATTTGGAATGTAACCACGATAGAAACTACGCAAGCCCTCGTGAACGTATATTTTGTTCGCCGCATCGAATATACCGCGATACTGACCAGTTTTGCGTAATGCCAACCGAGTCTTTAATACTTCCATAGGATAAATGGCGGTCTGTGAAATTCCACCGGCAGCCGCTCCCGCTAGGAAACGCTCTCCGATGGTCATTTGCCGTTTGTCATCGCCGCGAATCAGTCGTTTGATTTTCTCATAAGCAGCAAATTTAATAGCTGATTCGGGAGCAATTTTCAGAACATTGATACCGTTGCCGCGCCACATGCTACGTAAACCACCTTCTTTTAGCATATATCTTAAACTATCTGAGATTCCTGTCTTATGTGTTTGAACCTAAAAAATGAAAAAGGGAGATTTTATTAACGGAAAGAATCCTAATAGAGCGAATGAATATTCGACTTACCTGCAAAAACACTTTTATCCTATCTAATGGAGCAGTACATGTGCGTGATACACCGCCAGCTACACCGCCAGCTGCCAAATGACGCCACCACATGCCACTTTGTAATTCTGTTTGTGTAAAATCATCAGGTACGTTCATGTCCTCCCCGATATCGAGGTACTAAAATAGACAAGAGAGATGGAGAAAAGGATGAAATTTAAAATCAAAGAAAGTTTAGTAGTTTGTTCAGTGTTTGTTTTTCTTTTTCTAAATATAACACATAAGTTTTTTTTAGCAATCAATCTATTTATGATAACATCACAGACATAAAATCAAGAGCCACTAATAAAGCATACGTACAGGCTCATCTTCATCATTCAGTAGTTGCAACATTATTACGGCCATTTTCTGCGTGAATAAAAAAAACGTCTGTCCGTGCGCAAACACAACTATTCGCGCGTGTCAAGTCGCACTCGCTACACACGACGACGGCGATTACGTTTTACGAATTTTTTGTAAAAGTTTTCATAGCGCATAAATAGAAATAAATAAAAAAAAAAACCAGAAAATCTCTATTACAAATTACAATCGAAAGGGTCACGTAATAGCAAGCATTTATATGCGATGATTTGCAGCACTGTCTGTTATGCATCCCATTTTATAATGTAACTAGCCGCTAACTACGTGCAATACAATGCGATTCAAAACTAAAACTACTCAATTCGATTCGAATCGAAAAACGGTGAAAATAAAAATCTAAAAGTTTGTTAAAACAGAAAAAGCAGCACCAACAGAAGAGTACGAGTATTTGGAATAGCTGCACTAGACCGAAGAGGAGAAGGAAGAGCGCCCATCGGTCGCTTTAAACAAAGTGGCAAGAGTATTCATCATGTAAGAGCCAACAACGGGGGAAACTTTCTACTCAACATACAGGTGCATAAGTGAATGTTATGTATGGGAAGACAAGGCAAGGAAGGCGGTCTTTTGGCGCGACATTATAGAAAAAGAGAAATTACAAACAGAAAAAGATGTAATATTACAATGCCTACGCTCTTATGGCAATTTATTTTGAAGACTTTTTCGCGGCAGACTCAATGGCTCTGGAATCCTTAAGACATATGAGAATATTTATCAAATTTGTCAAATATTTATGTATCTTATGAAAACATAAAAAAACGCGGGCAGCATCGACGGAAGAATAACAGCTGACAATATAGTGACGCGGAAATCGGTGGATTGTATAGACATTTTTGTATGGCGACAAAATCACTAACCCTATGACTAAGGTGTGTCGCCCGTTCAAAGTTTATTGGCAACGTTTTGCATAATGCGATTTATTTCAGCAGTTTTTTAAGAAACAAATACATTGTCTCAATTCAAAATACGTCATTCAAACAAGAGTCTTCTGAATTAAAACGACAAAAAGTAAACCAAGTTTTAGTTACAAATACAAATTCTACGCTCTTTTGCCTACAAATTTTGTTGATTTATATATATGCATAAAATGTATTTCGTAATAACAGTTCTGATCGAATGCTTACTCTTTAATCGCCAGTTTTGCATAAAATATCCTTAAGTACCCCTAAAATAGACGCGTAAGACATTTTAAGGAAAGGTTCCCAAATATGTTGTTCATATTGGTTTGTGATTATTCGAGAAATTAGAATTAATTTCAAATAATTGTACGAAATGAAAACGTCATCATTTGCATTTCATCAGTAAATGTCCAGCAAAGTTCAAATTATAGTTTAGTACAGTTCATATTGCAAAGTACTCTCTGCTGAAATTAGCTATGTTTCTTAGATCAAGTGTCTGATTTCTTTAGTCAACTTCCACTTAAAGGTCTCCGAATTTGCTAGCTTAACTTCTCTTGTCTGCTGCAATACTCTTTCATTCCAGGCTATTGGTTACAAAGTTCCCCTAGACCCTGACACAATGGCTAATAAACACGACAACAGTGCGTCGTATCAGGGATGTAATTCCCCATTTGAACGGCCGCCGCCTCTAGTATTCGGTGGCAACGCATTCGAGAAGTAAACTATTGACAACATTTTGACCGAAACTTTCAATTCACTCTTAACACATCAATCGAATGAGATACTTTAGTGCTGAGATAATTCTGTAGTGATGTTGCCTTAGGCGATTTTCGATTGGTTCTGGTAAAACAGTTAAGCAACGTATTATTAGAAGAGATTCTACTGTACTTTTCGCTCATTTCATTTTACATTTTATTTTCTTTATCTCTCTCCCTGCATCTCATTTTGCCCTTATTCGAGCATTGAAAAAGTTACATTGCTATCGCATGAACGTTATAGGATGTTACGTGGAACACACAGACATACATTGATTGTTATTTATAATTTTTGTAACTCTTGTAATCACTTGTAAACCTAATTCATCTCGCGCAGTTATTTGTGGATGCTGGACCACAAATAACTTATAAAATATCCTATGCACAATCCATTGGCCATCTATTGTCCATTAGTTGTACTATGGTCTGGGACATAGACAATATGAAACCAATAACTTGATAGCATTTTGTACAAATGGGCGCCTACATATAATATGATTTTTAATTACTTATAATAAACAATTCGATTTTATTTGTTCAAGATATACTATTTTATTAGTCATACCCTAAGCCATTTTCTTTGGTTTACGATTAAGCTGATTTTGCTTTGATTTTGTAAGATACCGTTAGAAAATTATTTGAAAACGAAATATTCTTATTATATTTTATATTCTATTAAAAAGTATATTTGCGCTAAATTTTTTTAATATTTACTTAAATTTTGAAAAATAACAAACAAAGTTAAAGTGCTAAAAAACTATTTTCAAAAAATTTGCAAACATATACGAATATAGCATTTGTCAATATGTTGTAGATAAATACGCATATTTTTCTTTTAAGTTGGCATAGTATCAAGAGTTCATTTCTCTTCCTACTGCGTGGCAAAGTCTGTAATTTTTTTCAAATATTTCATCAGCCAATTTATTTTTATAATTTTTATTTACTTGTGGGCCCAGCGACGCAGCAGGAGAAGGAGATAAGTAAGACAAGCTAAATCAATACAAGCAGTCTCAAGGCAACTATTTATAATCAGGTGCAATACAATTCTATGTAAGTCTGCTTTTACTTATTTTGGAATGTTGCATTCATAGTATTATACTTTTGTAACTTCCTAGGAATTCTAGAATTTAATCTAGATTTGGCATAAGTTATATATCAGCTCAAGTGTTTTGTATTTTCCCCATTTCCAGTTATTGGGGTTTATTAAAAACATTTGTTTTTGTTTGCGGTCGTAATGATAACAAATGAAAAAAAAAAAAAACTTATCTAAAACTATTTTCCTGGTAATTAACAAAAACAGTTCCCGTTTTTGCATGGTTTATAACCATATACTCTCTGGTCTGCTGTATATAAGCAAAGTTTGCCAATTTATTTCATTTCGCTTTGTTGTTGTCTGTCCACAGATTACGTTAATTACGTGGTTCTGAATTGGCGGGCGCTGTTGTTCTTCTTCGTGCGCCTTCTACACGTATGAAGCGAAATTTAGACAACATTGCCGTGCCCCAAACCAAAGATCGATGGCATATGCGGGAAATGAAATAGATAAAAATCCGCATAAACTATATATAGATCTAGTATAAGCACTTACATACATATATAGTACATGCATATATTTTAGTCTGTACCCGTATGTATATATAAGTTTGCAGTGCGATTGTGTCTTGTCAGTAGCGGGGGGGTTCAGCATTCTCACGTTTAGTGCGCGATGGGATGGTGCCGTTATTATGACATTGACATTGCACTTAAGAGAATTTATAGATTTGACGTATGAATGAATGTTTACATACTTTGTTTGCTTTCTTTATTAAATATCATATTTATTGTTGCTATTGTAGTTGTTGTCACAAGCACAATAAGAATTTCATTCTTTTATTGGTTAAAATTTATTGTATTCTCTAGCGAACTATCTAGCAACACGATAAATATGTCCCCCTTCCCTTCTCTCTCTGCCGTATAAAAATGCGATTTCGTGAATTTTGAGAGAGTGTGATTTTTGACCGCCGTGAAACCTGCAACTAAAGTTAATTTGCAATCAAAGTGAAAATATACAGAAAAATCTTACTACATGACATTTATATTGACGTTGAGATGTTTTGTTTCAAAATGTCGGTAGTTAAAAAGTAATTGTAATGAAAATAAAGTAGAGAGAAAGCAGTAGAAATATAATATCTAAAAAAGTTTTTATTCAAATTTCATCCGATGTGCAAGAAACATTAGAAACACTTCTTGCTGATGCTTCCTAAAATGTCAATTAATAAACTATAGGTGGCATTCGAGTAGGTAAAAAAACAGATACGAGCAACGGATTTCCCCTATGAATAACAACAAACTATTTGTATTTCTGCTAAGAATGAAAGAGAGTAAACAATCCTCATAGAAATTTGAAGCAGAAATCTGGAGGCAACGATATTTTCGACAGAAATAATTTTTTTACGTTTTACTTCTTTTTCTTGTATTTTTTTTTAAGCTGGTCTAATTGTAATTGGTTATTTCAAATTGTAAACCAAATTTATGCATTCAGTAACAGCAACGTTTCATCTTGTATCTTCTATACCTATAGATTGGTATAGTGCTGACTTTTCACGGCTATAAAAATGATCGGTAATTTTGAAGCGCCTTTTTTTCCAACGGACAGTGATATGTTTTTCCTCCGATTTAATGTTTTCTCACTGATTTAATGTTGCATTTCAATAGTGAAATTGAATCAAGTATAGTATGACGCAAACAGATTTGCTCTTCGCATTTCAATGTTGGAAACCATAATAAAAAGTAGGTAACGCGACTTATGTTCTTACTATAAACAGGGCATAGAAGCTATTGAATATCGGTGGGAAAAGTGTATCGAGCTAATAGGAGATTTTGTTGAGAAGAAAAAGAAAATGTTTCCCAACTTTTTTGTGTCTTCTTTGTAAGGTCGGCTAGTTTTGAGACCACCCTCGTATATTTTTTCAAGGGAAATAAATATCTCGTGGAAAGTTTTTTCTCATGGCAAAACGGAATTTTTCACCAAGAATAATAACAACAGCTTATCCCTTCTCTCAACCCCCTCTATACCATCAGTATCACCAATTTAACATTTCCAAGTCAATTTCTTATCTTTAATAACACCTCTTAAAAAATTTTCGTTGCGTTAAATTGTTTATGCTAAAAATTATATATTATTCACCAGATACATATCATGAGTTTAAAAAAATCACGGGAATTCGTTTAACTACTCGTTTAACATGATAAGAAAGACAGACAAAAACAAATTCATTAACACAAAATGCGACGTTAAGGGTTTAAAGTACGCTAACGTCTTTCCACACGTCACCGTGACAGTGAATGACAATACCTATTGAAGAACAGATGAATGAAAATAAAACAAAAAATAAAATAAATTAAATGGTCAAATACAGCCACCAGCCAAGCCAATTGCAGCCAAAAAGAAAAATCAAGATTCCTCATGACAATTGTAAAGTAATAATTAAATATTTATAGCTTGCAACGTAATTTTACAAATTTAAAATAGCAAAGTGCCAACTTAATTAGACGGAGAGCTGAAAGCTTGAAGCTAAGATTAGATTTCGACAATTTAATTCTCTTTCCAAAACAAATTACTGGCACCTTTGACAGTGTTAAAAAGCTGGCAAATAAAACGAAAAGCCATTGAGGTTACTTGAAAAATTCCAAAGTTTGTGATTATGAATGAAAGTAGTAGGAAAAGTGAAGCAATTTTTCGTTGCTGTAAAACTTTTAAAAGCTTTATCTACAAAATCAATTTATCGAAAACAGTTTATGGCAATTGGGGAGCAGTCAAGCCAGACCTGACTTAAAATACCAATTGATGAGTTAGCAATCAACAAACAACGACCTTTTGTGTTAATGGCCTAATATACTTCTTGATTTTTTATTTTTATGTTATACTCCTCAAAGCAATTCGTTATTCACAACGAAAATATGCGAGCAACATTTTTGTTGTTGTTGTTTCTCAAACAAAGTGGTGTCAAAAATCGTGTCAACTGAATGTTTTATATTTTTTACTCGTCCAACGATGAAGATTATTTGTGGAAAACAGATAACACTTTTGTATGACGTTGTTTCCAGTGTTTGTTTTTAGTTTTTTTTACGTAAACGGAAAAAATACGTGAGATGATGTTATGGAAATAAGTACATATATTGCGTCAGCGCGTGTTGGAATAAACAAATGGGTGGGAGAGGAGAAAGAGAGCTGGAGAGGAAAAGAGATTGTATGAACAGAACGACATTCGAAGACAAGCCTCCAGCGTCATTCAACAGTGGTCTATCTCATGTTGTGTATTTGGGGAATTACACATAGTCGAGATATGAATACGATAAAAATATAATTTATACAATAAATAACATGAATGCATGAATCACACACAACAGTTATAAAGTTTAATGGTCAACAATGCGAAAAACACTTGGTATTGTTTTAATTTTGACCTTTGACTCGTATGGAAAATAAATTATATTAGTAGACACACAGTTTTTGTTTGCTCAGAAATTCTCCTCAATGGGACCCTAATAAAAATACATCTATAATAATGCTCAAATTATAATATTTCTTAATTGGGTTCATAATCACCGGCAACTCTGTTCTTCAGAGATGTGCAAATTTCATCAAACAGTAAAATTGTACCAATAAGAAAGTTTTCTGAGCATGAATGAACAGTTTTCTACATGTTTTAGCGCAAAGCAACATTCGGCGGAAAAAAGAAGCTATTGAAATGACCATGTTTTTCAACATATTTGCATTTTAAAGCGAAATTAACATATTTAAACGCATTTCAATTTTATACAAATCTTTAAGAACCTCCTTAGCCCTCTTTGACATAGAAATATGAGTACTTTCTCGCTCAGCTAATGTCGGCAAAATCGTTCAAATTCGCCGCATCAAATCTTTTTTAATTTATTTAAGAAATAATGTGTACAACAAATGAGGCTTGTGTTGCATGGTTTTAGGTGCTATAAATTTACTTCAAACCAAAAGCCTGCTATGCAGAGTTCGAACAAAATCATCATTTGCTTAACTTTTCTTTCATGATTGTTTTCAAAATAATGAGTATCTCTACAGGGTTTATTCATTAAAAAATCTATTTCCGCGGGAAATAAAAGAAAGCTGTAAGTTTTTTGTAAAACAAAAATCTCTGAAATAGTATTCCCAAACAATTTTCTTGAAAGACTTGCATATCACTCAAAAGTGGGCGAAAATTTCAGAGAAACTCAGTTGCAATTTGGTTTCTACTTCAATAATACATTCGCAAATAATACAAACGACAAGTTTATTGTCCTTTATTCAAACGCCGCGTAAAGATTGTTGGCATCACACGAAATTCCGTTATCTTTGAAAAACATATGCAAATTGTATAGGCGGAATTTGGTTTTGTTAAACTCAAACAAAATGTGACCAGAAATGTGTACATATATTTAATTTAATTTAAGATAAATAATAAATGAAACAATGTACAAATTATATGGCTTGATGTTGGCTTTAACGGCCATTTTGGCATAATTATTTACATAGTAGGTTTGGTATTTGAATTTTGTTTATGACATTCCAATGTTCAGATATCTGCGATGTAACATTGGACGCAAATTCTCTTAATTATGATTGGAACCAATTTTCTTATTTATGATTTTATTTTATAATGCTTTTCTTTGATTCTATAAATATAACCCACTTCTGCCGTTTCACTCCCACTCTTTTTAACGTAAAATAAATAAATCTATAACAAAATTTCTCGTCAAATTTATTTCTTGTCTCAACATAAAAAAATTATGTGTGAGTCACACAGTTTTGAAATGTCCGCTCCAACAATCAAAAAGCAACACTTAGCAACAGCAGCAGTTTGTAAAAACTACAGAAGTTAAACTCGATTCATATTAATTTGTCTGGGTGTGTGTGTGGTGTGTGAGTATGAGACAACGCACATTTTTATTCCGAAATGCTGAAGTATGTCGAACATCAAGCATATGAGAAACCACACAAAAAAAAAAAAAAAAAAAAAAAAAATTTTTTTTTATTTGTCCGCTTGCCAAAAACAAAGTTAAGCGTCTACGATAAAAACCCATCTTAAAACATACAAAAATGGATTTGATAAGCGAGCAGAAGAAATACAAAAATTTCAAATTATTGATTTTGAATATTATCTTGTATTTTTGTAACGTTTTTATTTCTATAATCATTGACCCACAGTACAATTAAAAAGGTCCCACTGTAATGGACGTTAGTGAAAAATGTACGTGTTCTGTTGCCAAGTCCATAGATTCGATAACGTACTTTTTCTGGTAACATGAGCGTTCTGTGAGACTGATATTCTACGCCCTCTCATACATTAAGAGCATGCAAGAGAATCTTAAATATTTGTTCTTTTTGCGCATGCATACGCGTGTGTGTGTGTGTGTGTGTGTTCATTGATCTTCCTTTGTAGTACTCTTATTGGTTCAATGTGGTTTTGCCCGATTTCTCTAGAATCAATAGAATTTCTATACGTTTCGGGAAATGGAATGTGTGGGCTCGTCACCTTATATAGGCAGTGATAAGATAAAAGTGAACAGTTATAACTTCTCTTACCAAAAATCTGTTTTTATATGGCTAATGTGGATACAATTGACTTTCTGCGGAATTTACTATGAGTCAATTTCCGTTTACAAGTTGTGCAGAAATATTGTTTACTTTGTAAGCAGCAATCTTCTCCAATGCAAGGTGACATTTGTGAGTCCCAGCCCAGAGGCCAGCCATATTAATAATGTATGGTCTTTTACATACCACTATTATCCTGTATTTAATAGATCTTAATTGAAAATTCACCTAAAAATTTCAAAGTTCATGCGTAATTAATGGAGAATCGCGTAAATTAATATCGATTTCCTTTGAAAACACATTCATTCGTTGCTATGGAAGTAGGTGAAGGTGATCGATACCCGTTTATGTTCACTGCGATCATACAAAAGTTGACGAGTTGTGTATAGAAAACAATCAGTAAAGTACGAAAATTTTTTACCAACACTTTGCCAAAGGTTAATGTAAACAAGAGTTTAGTACCAATTAACCATAGAACTGTAGTAATTTCCCCAATCATAGTGTTTGTCAACTAAAAAAATAAATTGATTTATAAAAACACTAAAAAAATACATACCCGACTCATCATATCTCGAAATATGATGACGAAATCTTCCAAAACATCTCCGGCCACCGCCATTTGATGAATATTATAATATTCATTTTGGGTATTATATTGGTTACTTCGCAACATTATGGCATTTAATTTGTATCAAAAACGGAGTCGATTTTAGAGTCACTGGGACTGTTAGTTGATTGCGCTTGATAAACAATTGCAAATTTTTTTAATTTAAAAATAAATCACAGCTTCGTGGGGGTTTTGTTTGTAAGTCTTTTTAAACTTTTTGGCTTTAATGAACTTTCACTTGTTTACGGTTTTTCGTTAAGAAAAACCTAAGGCACAACAAATGCAGCAGTCTCTTAAAAACAGTTAACAATTATAATTCTTTCTCAGAAAGCAATTTATTTATTTTTTTTAGAGAAGTGCAAGCAACTTTTTGTTTTTTGAGAACGGAAGAAAATTCAAACAAGATAAACCGAATTTTTCCTTCTCAATTTATTTTCCAATTATACTACTTGGATTCTCCTCTCTTATTACAAAACATCCACTTATTGTTTAACTCCTAATGCCGAGAAAACAACACGTCCTACACGCAAGATGGCTAGTGTGAGACTGAATTCACTGCGAACTCACTACTATACTTATTATTGTACGATTTTTCAAAATTTCCAAGCTGCTCGGTTCGACAACGCGCCAAGTGCTGTCATGGGCACACAGGCAGTCATACAAACACATTCAACAACTGGTAATCACCGCCATAGAAAACAACAAACGAATGCAACAACAATATGTGAATACACTAAATATGCCGTTGACGACATCTACTCTGCACCATCTCGCAGTTTGAATTGATAACATTTCTTCGTGTGTTGGATGGTTGGTTGGTTTTGCCGTTCGAATACAAATAAAAGCTCTTTTTGTTATTGATACGGTCGGGACCAAAGTTCCCTGAAGTTTTTGTCGCTTATCATTTACATTGGGAATGAGGGGCCCTCAAGTATTCGTTACAAGTGTAGCACATTAAAGTTGTGAAAACATCATAAGGTTATGGAAATAGGTTACAATGACCCGCTAGTTAAGGCCAGTAGTTACAGTTAAATTTGACTTCAAGTTCAAAGGCATGAACAACAATCAAACAAACCCTAATAAAATCTATTTGTTATGTGGCCCAGAAGCAAGAATTGTTCGACAGGAGCTGTTCCGAAATTGACGTCAGTCATGGCGACGCAGCAATGGTGTCAGAAATGAGTATTTGCGTAACCGAGTTTCTTTGTCGAAAGTAAAACTAATTGTTATTTGATTTTCAATGTGTTTTGTTTATTTTACATTACATTTATTACCATTCCAGTACATACCAGTTTCAATGCATTTACAAACACATAAAAGAAACGAAAAATTAACATAGAAGAGTAAAATGTGTCACTAATCTTTACTAGTTATTACTTGAAAATATCGTTATAATAAAACTGGCAAATGGTGCTAATGACTTCTGCTCACAATTTTGTGTGGCTATGTAATACACCGGGGGAGAAGTGCAAACAAAATTAAGATTATACAAATTCTCTGTCACTACTACAATAACGGCTAGAAGTGATCACAAAATATTCACAAAATAAGACCAATTTTCAATTTAAATCAAGTGGGTATGACGAGTTTCAGATCAATTTTTTTCCAATATGACATCACTATGACATACATATATATGTATGTTTTGGAACTACGCTTGCTTTTGTACGATGAAAAAAGTGATTTCGGCGATTTGTATAATACGTAAATTTGTTGAGCAAAGAGGTTGCATTAAAATTAATCCCTTGCAATAAAAAATCGCTTTTTTCAGTAAATTGAATTAAGAAGATATTAATATTAGAAGATATTAAAACATTCTATGCAATATGTTTAAATACGATTGCCAATTGCAGTTACTGGCGCTGTAGTAAATATAGTTTTTATATTTTTTAGATACAAATATTGTCGAAAAATTAGTGCACCTGCTTATTTTTGCTTTATATTTAATTTTAGTTACTTTAACGGAAAGTAAACATGGCAATTCTTTTTTATTTAAATAACCTTAATATGGTAATGCCTTTAAAAGTAAAAAATGAAAATGGGGCTTCCCCATTGCTTTCTTTGTAAGTTAGTTTTGTTCAGGTGTGATTTCAGTACTTGGTTAAAATAATAAATACATTGCTCAATTCTTTAATATTGTCGCAGCCTGCTGTAGTCTTTTTGGAAAGGCTAGTTATTTTACAGTTGTTTATCTTTATTCATAACAAAATATCTTGTTAAAAAAAAAATCAGCCATGGATCGAAAAAGTCATTGTTCTCCGGAGGAGAGAAAAATTGTTTCAAGACAAATAGAAAGTGGCCAAAGTTTTTGTTTTATAGCAGAAACTATGAATCGGTCGCTATTTTTTGTACAAAATGCTTTAAAGCCTAAAAAGCCCGTCGAAACTCGCGGAAGACCCAAAAAAAAAACTTAAAAACAACAGATATCCATCCGTATTGTAACACTCGCGAAAAAGGACCCGTTTGTGTCTTCAAGAGCGATTTCAACAGAAATTGCAAAGGTAATTTCATCGTGAATGGTTCGTCGTATACTACAAGAAGCACATTTACTAAGACGGATAGCCAGAAGAGTTCCTTTACTTGGACAAAAAAAAATTTAAAGGCTAGATTGGCCTTTTTGCAAGAAGTCATTTCAATTGGTCCGGAGGAGACGGTGAAAAAATTGGTGAAACATTTTGTGGAGCGATGAAACAAAAATTAATGTATTTGGAAACGACTGTGCCCGGAATGTTTAACGTCCTAAGGGTAATGAATTCCATGTTCTCTTTACAAAGAAGACGGTCAAGCACGGGAACGGCATTATTATGGTCTGGGGTTGTTTCTCGTGGTATGGTGTCGGTCCGATACATCCAATTACCGACACTATGACCAGATCTCACTACAAAGATATCTTGGAAAATACGATGTTGAGCTATGCTGTGGAAGGTATGCCTCTTAGATGGATATTCCAGCAGGATAACAATCCGAAGCATACTTCTAAGTTGGCCAAGTCAATCTCCGACTTCTGATTGATTGATTTTCGGACATAAATCCAATCGAAAGTCTTTGGGAAGAGTTGAAACAAAGAACTGGAATGGAGGTTTTTAAAAATAAGGATCAGTTATGGAATTTCTTTCAAAGAACTTGGTATGAAATACCAGTAAAAACCTGCAGGAAGCTTATTGCCAGCATGCCAAAAAGAGTCAACAAAATAATTGAAAATGAAGGATTTTACGAAACTCGGCCAATTTTTTTTTTGGTTATTTTAACTAAATGTACTTATTATTTTGTCCAATGTGTTTTAATTAATTTCCTACTTTTTGAAAAATACTGAATTTAATTTTTGTTTTTTATTATTGTTGTAGTATTTTTTTATTTCTAATGTTATAAGAAAATAAATTAGTATTTGTTTTTTCTTTTAATTAAAATAAATTTTCGTCTACGAACCTTTAAAAAAAATATAGGGTGTACTTATTATTTTAACCATATGTGTAGATTTGCCATATATGGAAAATATTAAAAAGCAGCGGGCTTTATTCCTTCCAGTCTTCTAAGATAATCAAATACTGCAAAACCTTTTATCCATTTTACAACTTATTATCGAGCTTACGACAGATGTAAAAGCGTATAAGATCTTATTTCTAAATAACTTTAAACATATTTTAAATTTGATTGCTTTTGATTTTTGAAAAAAGAATATAAATAATTTGTCAATTGTTTTCTGAATAACTTGAAAATTTATATCCGATTTACTGGGTGCTAGTTAGGCAAGAATGAAAAAAAAAACACTCGAAACAATCAACCCCTCTCTTTATCCCTTTATGCTGCGGAAGCGTTTAGAACGTTGCAAAACGTATTCCGTGAAAAGACTTTGTCAAAAACCAAGGTTATGCTGACCATTTTCCTTGATAATCGTGGTATTCTGCATTATGTTTCACTTCCGTCGGCCTAATTTTCAACAAGGATTATTATTTTAGTTTTGTGCGTTGTTTGCGCGAAGCTAAAAAAACGCAAAAAGGCCAGATTTATGAGCAGACAACACCTGGTTTTTGATAATGCGCCATCTCATTCCGAATTTTCTCTTCGCGGGGTTTTCGTTAACATCGATCCACAACTATATTTGCCTGACTTAGCATCGTCTGAATTCTGGCTATTTCTCGAATAAGCGATACGGGACACTGTTTTGAGACGATTGAAGAGATTCAAGGTGGATCGCTGAAAGCTCCGAAGGTAGTTATTTATGTCTCGGAGATTGGAAGAAACGCTGGCATAAATACTCGTATATCATAGAAGATGATATAGATATCGAAGAAAAAATAAAGTTTTTAAAACAAATTAGAAATAAGAGCTGATGGCAATTTTTAGACATGGTATAACAGAGAGGTGACGGACCGTGGCGCGATGGTAGAACATTCGATTATCGTTTGTATGATCTCCCTTTCAGCCCCGTATACAAACACATATTAATATTTGAGCGGCAGCCACCTCAACGTGTCTGACGAACACTTCCAGTAGCTGAGTAAATCGACAAATCTGGTAAATGCTTTTCGAACTGTGACGTTCGGAATCGTCATTAAACTGTAGATTCCGTTGAGTGAGTCTAATATTGGAATGCGTGGGAATTTTTTTTTTTTGTTTTGGTATAACAGAGATATATCGACAAAATCAATAAACGAATCTTTCAGACATTGGATGTATTTCCAAAACTCATAACAAATTCTTCAATTGTTTTGCTGATTTTACTCATGTCTTTTTTTTTTTTTTATTTTTCAACTCCAAAGTATATTTGATTTTATGTCTGCTACTGTACGTTTTGCATGAACAGCTAAAAAAATAAACAGTCATGAAAAGAACAGTGCGAAGATAATGGGACACAGATGTAGACGCAGCACATTCCATAAGACACACTGTTTCGTATTTAGGTAGAAGCCTTACACTTGAGCCCGATATAGAATGTTTTGGTTGTATTGGTTTCATGTAACGTTTTCTAAATATGGCGGACTAACGAAACGGAAAATTTTCTGAAATACAACAATAACAGTCAGGACAAGGGAAAAAGACGTATGCTGAATTTCCCTAAAGGACACATATTATACGTAATTAGTTGACACTTTTCACGTACATATATTTATTTTACATTCACATTCGACAACATTTACTAATTCAGTTAAGATATGGTGATTTCATAAATTATTTACTGTTTCTGAATAAGCTCAAATTTATTGACATTACATTCAAACGTGGATAAAAAAAATGTGTCAGAACTTTTCAGCAGATATACTCATTTCGTCCTGTTTTCTTAATTAAATTAAAATTTCATATATTTTAAGGAAAATATCGCTTTTTATGGCATGATGAAAAATTTTTGAAAATGTTTTTAGACTTCAAATAATAATTATAAAAACTCACCATTGTTGACTTTGTTATTTAGAGGGAATCACATAAACAGAAGGGTGCTAAGAACAACGCGCTATTTACAATGAAAATGCATGGATATGCGCGAAGTTCGATAAGCGTTATACTATTGTCGGTCATACCGACCATGCAAAATATTGTAGCTTAACTATATCACATTTAAATTATTCAATTAACAGAGGTCCCACAAAGCGAAATTTGGAAGGATTATGCTCATACAGACAAAATCAGGACTTGTACAGCCTTCTCAGAAAATGGTACACTGTATTGAATAACACAGTTTCAAAATTCTGAAGCGATTTCCAAAATACACACGCATCAGACGTATAGCTCAAATCACGGGATTGGGATTGTGTATTAAGTAGAGGTAAGTCCGATAGTGACGTCTTGCATTATTAGGCGTCCGTTTAAACGAGTGTTCGATCTTCTTATATATTCTCCAACCATCTGGTCCTTCCAACAGAGTTTCATTCGCCTCCTTCTACATCGTCCTTAGGTTTCCATGTCGAAGGCTTTCGGGCTGAATCATATTCATCCATCCGCCCAACATGACCCAGACAATTGCTATATTTTGAGATTACCAACCATTATATCGATATACAACTGGTAATGATTAATATCATACTAATACTTTCCATGTTAACAGCTATGGGTCCATAATTCTTCTAATCTTCGGACTGACATTACAAAATCGTTCATCAAGACAAAGTTATGGTTGACAACGATTATTATCATTCGTCGTCAAATAACAAATAACTTGTCAAACCCATTTTTGCTAATTTCTTTTGAATTCTTGAGAACGCTGCAGTAACATGGATCCACAACTGCGGTATTTGCTTGACTTAGCATCGTCTGAATTCTGGCTATTTCTCGAATAACTTTGAAACTTCGATTTCAGACCTTTTTAAGAGCTGCAGCGGTGACATTGCTAGCACACACATTGCCTCGTATTTATAACCTGCGGAACTATCAATTTGTTCTCTCTATGTGTTCAGCTTGACTGAACCACTGTTCGACAAGAAGTACCATATACTTATACCAGATAGAGATACATGGAAATGTAGAACTCCTGGTATAAGACTGTATGTCGACTTCATTACTGACGGCTCAAAACTAAATGCTCAGGTAGGTTTCGGGGTCTGCTTCAAATACCTACGGCTAAGTATAGCAAGATCACTGATCACTGTAGTGTTTATCACACCGAAATTTTGGTCATTAAGGAAGCGACAGAATTTCTATAGCGTCCTCACCACGACGGGGTTTAACATATTCTCTTACAGCCAAGCTTCCATTAAATCCCTAGATTCTTTCTTCCTGAACTCAACATCGGCCCTGAATTGCCGCAGATTTCTTAACGAGATGACTAAGCATTTCAACATTCACCTTACGTGGGTGCCAGGCCACAGGGACATACCAGGGAACTGCAGAGCAGACGAGCTGGCAAGACTAGGGACAACCTTACAGACTTCAGCCGAATCGCAGTTCGTGGACATGCCTCTAGCCACTTGCAAGCTCCTACTGCCTGATAGAGCATATTTAGCAGCAAATGGTAGGCGTCTGTCCGAGGCTGTAATTAATCCAGACAGATGTGGCCTCACCTATATCTGAAGCGTTGCTTGTATCCGTCATGACGAGGCATTGTCTTGGAAGACATGCAGTGAGATTGAAGGTTGCTGTAGGAATGAAGAGGAGGAGGAGTCCATAGAACATCTTCTCTGCAATTGCCCCGTCCTGACGAACCGGAGGGAATCAACACTAGGCTCTAATTTCTTTAGGGACCTAGGAGATCTGGACAATGTAGATATTGTCTGACTTAAGAACTTCTTAAGCCGCTCAGGATGATTTAACGGAGGAAACTAGGGACTTCCATATCTCTAGTTTCCGTGGTATCACAATGGACTATACAGTCTAAGTGAGTCTGTCTATTCAGACTGCCACACTGACCTAACCTGTCAGATTTCTTGTAAGGAGGAAAATACCCGAGCCATAAACTTAATTTTTAGCCTTTGGTAGAATTTCCGGACATCACCTATACTCATGTTACTTTCTAGATTGATATTTGCAAAATAAATTTTTCCTTAAAGAGGCGGTCCGCCTTATCTTATCCTTATTGCGTTCCTCCATAGCACGCGTTACGGTTGGCAGCAGCATTGCCATGCATGCAACATCATTTTCCCCAGAAGCTATATAATATTGTATCTGGGGTTGTACGATTTTTCACATCCAAAAACGGTTTTTGCGGCAATTGTTATCGAATACGCTGTGTGTCAGGAGCATCAAGATTAGGGCGTTGTCCTGTAGAAATTGGGAGAGGTTGTTGGAATATTCGGTGAGCAACTCGGGATCCCACACCTTCCAGTGTATATCTTATTTTATGTTTGGTTAGATAAATTTCAAACTTCTTGCATTAATTGAAACCTGATCAATGTGGTTTTCCATGTTTTGAACAGGAGACGGTTAAGTTGCCTTATGAACGTTACGTTGAAATCCAGTTTCGATTACTGCTGTGACCACCGCCAAGATGATATTGTGTGAAAGGCATAAGAAAAACTAATTTGAATTATTACTTAAAAAGTGCAAAATATGATACAATTTCTACAAGACAAAGCTTGAAAGGGAATATATCAAACAATATCCGTTTTTTATAGCATTCGCCCCAGATCGCGGCAACTGCTTGTGCTAAAAAATAATTAAGTTCTAATGAAAGTGTGATTTTTGGAATAAATAAAACCGTACTCAGACCGTCTATTTGTGAGGCGTCTATTCCCGACTCGAACCTTATTGTATGGATTAAGTGCAAACAAATTTCAATGAAAACGGTAGCTTTTCGTAGAAGTAAAACTGAGCTTATGAGATAAGTATGGTGTATAAATCACGATAGTAGCTTTGCTAGGTGCTTTGCTGCGCAGCTCCAACCGGTGAGTTTAGCCGGTAGCGTGGGGATCAGGAGGCCCCGGGACTGAGTTCCCGCCTGATCGTTTGGTGTTGGACCCCTAGTGGGAGCATCACGCGGGTTGTGGTTGATACCAAAATCGCTGGTAGAGACTTTGTGCTCGAATGTGGAGTTGCATTGCAACCGGGTGCTACAGACCCATAAGAGTAGCAGAGGTGGTAAGATAGGCCTCACCTCCGCCAATGGGGATTATGTTCCATACTAGCACAATCAATTTGGTATCTCTTGGCTGCGAAGAAAGGGCTGCCAATATGTGTTAATAGCACAATTGTCAGCCCCTATTCCTAGATAGCCCAAGTTTTTACTTGGCTATCCCAGGGGGGCGTCGGCAATCGCATTGTAATATGCCCAGTGTGTCGCACACCGTGGGTAAGGCCTTCACGGCGAGACTCACGTTAAACCCTCGTGGACTTCTGAGCTTATGAGATCCATTCGCAAGGGAGCTATGTATATGAAGACCTCCAAATTACAACTTTCAATAAAAAGGATGATTTTTAGATTCAACAAAACTTATATATTCATGTGAGTTGGGCATGAAATGTGGTTCGTATAGTATTAGTACATAATCCAGGCCAAGTATGTACGCTAAATACAGATAAATTCGGATCAAAGTTGTGGCTTTGAGATGTGATAATATTTGGCCAAGGCAGTCCATTTAAATGGGAATGGGGAACCCATATCGAAAGTTTGTTACAACGTTCATTCTTGGTCAAATCACAATATGTACGCAAATTTTGTTCAAACCTGTAGCGTATTAACAAAACACATGAACAGACTGACGGACGGGTATTGCTAAATCGAATCAAAACGTTGTATTACAAAATTTTAATGACAAAACTGGACAACTCTTCTTTCGTTCTATGAGGTCAGGTGAGAAAAAGGAGGCAAAAAATTACTAAAGTGGGAATGTACTCGTAGATTACAGTGCGAAGTGGTACCAATGATTTTTCTGTTATACTCGCATTTTAACACCTCCTTTTAACAATATTTATTTTATTCCTATCAAAATTTGTTGACATTTGTTATTAACAAACAAGTGATAACGGTGAATAAAACCTATTAAAATATAGACAAATAATGAATTGGCAAAATACATTCGAATTGAGAGTGCATACTATTGATTATTATTTTTTAAAAACAAACTGTTATCATATTTCAATACACACAAGTCAGACACATCAGCGAGTAAAGTGAAAAAATTAAAACTATAACGTCGCCACGGGGCCAACATTTTGGTTGAAAAGTCTTCTACGTCGCGCCTAAAGATAAGAAAAAAAGCATTCCTTCAATCAAACTTAAGAATGTCCGGTGTTTCTCGAACTATTTTATTTGACAGAAGAGAACAAAATTATCAAGAGATATTAAAGTGGGTGTATAAAATTATGGTGATTTATTTGCAACATCAAACGAAAGGTAATTTACAAATAATTATGTCAGTCAGCTGATTATTGCAAACCAATGGTAAAAAAGAACCATCATAAAGTTAAGTTATTTGTATTGTGGTTCTGCTTATGTAAAAGCATTCATTGATACGTATACAAATACGAGTATACACACTCATGTTGGGGTGTGCGAGTACATATTGCAAATGTTCTTCATTCATCGCTCTCATATAACGAGCGTTTAAAAAAATAGAGCGAGTAAAAGAAATATAAAGAAATATAAGTCAATTCTGAAGTGAGACGACTTCTGAGTTGGCAACCCACCAACAAAACAATCACATTTTTTTCAGACTCTAAAGCGAAAAGCCATCACCAACGAAACAAAAAAAAAACATTTTAAAAATAGATTTTGGTAAAAATGTGGCTGCATGAAAAACAGCATTTCTTTCTCCCCACTTTTAACTTTTGAAAAATACAGCGATATCAGGCTTTATTCGAATATTCAATTTAGTAAATTTGCCGTTTTATCGCGCAGACAAATTTGCAAATTAGGAAATTAAAAAAACAAGCTAAATTAAAAGCCAAAAATCTAATCCTAGACATACTCCATGTGATATGCGAATTAAGAAAGAAAGTTTAAGTTTTAAGAAAGTTTAACAGCTATTAATAACCAAAAGTGTTGGCAGTATCTAACAAGGCAAAAAATTAAAATTATTTTCAAATAAATGAGTTTTTCAACAACAACCCCGTATTTATATACAATTTGATTAGGTAACAACCCTGCACGAAAACTTAGTTTAATGGCTTTATAGATTCATATAGAAGCTGTAAAAGCTGCACAAGTTTGATCCGACATTTATCTACCATTTTGGATTGGAAGGTATAGTCCTGGCTTGTTAGATCGATAACTGGCAAGATATTCACACTACCGAATATGCTGGAAAACCGTTGCTGCCTTCGACAGTTCGAAGTATTGTAAAGTGTTGGAAATTTCCCTTTATTCTTCAACATTAATTTGATACAAAACCACCGTCTTTTTTCATTAAGTAGTTTTTTGTTACTAAATCTTTATTTTAAGAAAGGGTCGGTTTTATACATAAAATCTTAAAACTTCTGCAGCGCACATTTATCAGTTATTAGTCAAAAGATAATATTATGCCGAAGACTAAGCACACTATTCTTACAATCCTTGCAGCGCACACATGCATTATCAATCGAATGACAACGTTATGTTGCCGGTTAATCCCAACATGGTATAATGTTTGCTCCTTAAGTTGTAAAATGTATTACCAGAAATTTGAGAAATTTAAATATATTATGATAGACGACTGTAGCCTCAGCAAACTCTAACCTTATTTACTTAAAACTGTTCGAAGATATTTCGAACACGGGATACTCGTATATCAACTGCGAAGAGGGACGTCTTTGTAGAGTGGCAATGACAAACACGAAGTTTCCAGTGAAGATAGATGGAAATGCTACGGTCTCTTTTCTATGGTGCCAATGAAAACTGCAACATGTTACTGCAGTCTTCTTGAGCAATGGGAAGGAATTAGAGAAAGTTGATTTGGAGATAAACTAAAGCAAAACAAAATTAGTCGTTTCAATGTACAAAGTACGAACTGACTCGTTTCTGGCGCCGAATGAATTTAAGCAACTATAAAATTTGGAATGACTAATAATTTTAACCAATTCGTCAACAAATCGTTGTTAGAAGAACACTATTGAAACCATTTAGTGGTTTCAAAACCGCCGGTCTAGCAAAAGGCTGTCGGCTGTTAAATACCTGTCATCAGAAGTGTTATTTATTTATTTAGTGAAAGATTTGCCATTTACAAATATGGATCGTTTAACAGCCGAAAATTCAAACATGGGCACTTTTCGTGCACCTCGGCGTAATTATGATCGTCATAATTGACCTATTATGCAAGGAATTGGCAAGATTATAAAGAAATTTGAAGAGACTGCAAGCGCTACAGATGTAGTCAAAACTGTGCATCATCGTAATGTACGAACTGCCGAAAATATCGCTTCTGTTAGCGAAAGCGTAGCGGATAACCTAAATTTGTCGATTCAACGGGATTCTCAGCAACTGGGTCTATTTTAACGCTCATTATGACGTATTTTGCATTTTGATTTGCACCTCTATCCATATCTCGTAGAGTCCAACTCTCGCAACAATTAAAGTCGGCTGATCATTCACAACGCGCTTAGATGTTCTGACTGGGTGCTCCAGCAACAGACTTTCAGTGCTGATTTTTCGAACAAAATTTTCTTCAGCCATGAAGCTCATTTCTAACTCGGCGGTTACATCAGCAAACAAAATTGAAGATTAGGAACTGGGCAATATATGGCTTCAACAAGACAGTGCCACGAGTCAAACAACATGACCGGAATGTGCGAAAAAGTGATCGAAAACTACCTCAAAAGGATCCATTGCTACAACCAATATATGACAAGGTCCAAGCATTATAATGTAATAAAAGTTTCATCGAAATCATAGCTTCATGTGTGCTTTAGTTAACTTTACTTTTGAAATGGATAACACATTATTAGTCGGCAAACAAAAAATTGTGAATGGTGTAGAAACTTTGGTAATTATACAAACTAAAGAATCTGTTCGAGTAGTTTACGGAAGAAAACTGATTCGCAATTATCCTTAACGGACAGTCATGGACCGTGTATCCACTTCAACATATTCCAGCGCATTAGATTGCACGGATCTCACTGAATGGCACGTTTATGGCACGCATAAACGAACATTCTATAGTGTGGAAAGTCTTTGGCACGGGACGAAATGTACTGCGCAGAAGATGATGATCAAAATTCCACTAGAAGTATCATCGGGTCTTTTAAATCCTATCAACACTTGATGTGACGAATTAGAGAAGTACAGATGACTGATAAGCTTCTATCCAATGTTCGGCTTCCATCGAATAGATTGGACTTAACTGCCACCTAATAAGTACTACACAATATTTAAGAAACACTCAACTTCTCTGTTAATGATATTAGAATGACCCACGCCATTTAACATTTATCGGAAATTATGGTGGACCATTCTTAATGTTAAAGAGCAAAGTTGAAAACAAGTAAAACAGAATTTTTACTTACAGAATTTAGCCTAGTTTTTTTTTTAACAAATATAAAAGGGGTGCGGTTAGTAATTTATTGGTTCCCAAAGTAAATGTCAGAATATCCATTATCATAGAAATCTCAATATTTTAAGTTGCCTTAAAGTCACCGAAAAGGTGTCATATTGTAAACAAATTTATAGATATTATAGAGGGATTTTACTTTACGACAGTGAATCACCTCAATAAAAACTTAAAAAATGATTGACAACAGTCATGGGTAATGCTTTTATAGGTGTCGGGCGAAAATTTTCGATAACAAATACAACAGTCGTTCAAATATGGTTACCATACACAGAAATAGCATAATAGTTATTGGGCGTAATTCGTATGATTCTAAAAATCATAAGGGAATTCTTTATGAATTCCCCAGTCAGATGTTGGTTAATCTATGATATTTTCACTATCAAAAGCTAATCTGGTTAAACCGTGAATGTTTATTCAGATAAGTGTGGATTCGATAGGCAAGCGCTGGGGATTCCTTTACTTTTTTGTATTAATGTACACGCTGTGTACCGACAATGTATAATAAGTTAACTATGAATCACAAGATAGGATTACAGTCTTCCTCAACCAGAATATCAACAGTTTTAATAACAGTCACACACTCCATTTGATACGAAAGTCCAAAGTAATAGATTTTCGGACCTATTATCTTATCCCAGCTGTTTTGTGCTGATTGCACCATTTAACGAAAATGAAGCTTTTAATGTCCAGAATAAAGTACAGCGTAATAACTGCAATTATTAAAGTCCAAAATATTCAGACATGAACGTAATTGAAATAAACACGTCAGTGGTAGCTTTTAAGTTATCTTACATAAAAATTAGTATGAAATTAGAAATAGAAAATAAAAACAGTTTAGCGATTGAAATATCAAAAGCTACGAAAGCGGTCCCAAAACTAGAAGACCTGACTTATAGATGGTGCCAGTAGTTTAAAAAAAATATTTTGGTGAAAAGTGGCAACATATGTCTTAGGTTTCAGAGTGCCACGTTGTTTAATATTTTTATTTGAGCCATCAAAAGTAAACGATCTCAGTGAATTTTCAAACATGAAAAAAATTTGTTCCCCGATACATAATTCAATATTTCCATTTAAAAGGTCTCAGTCCAACCAACATTAAAGAAGAGGGGGTAGTCTCCTCCTTCGTTTACGACTGTAAAATATTGGGTAGCAAAATTTAAACTAGGCCGTATAAGCTGCCAAGACGAACACCGTAGTGGGTCCAATTGAGGTGTCTACGCCAGACACGCTAAAGAAAATCCACAAAATGTTATTGGATGATCGTCGGCTGAAGATGCGCTAGCTAGCTGAAATGATAGCTATTTCAAAAAATGCTCTAAATCGTATGATTTGAAGATGAGAAAGCTGTGCGCAAAGTGGCTGCCGCATTTGCTTTCAATAGAGCAAAAACAACATCGTGAAAATGTTTCAGTAGAGTGTTTGGCGATTTTTCACCGCAATAAAGCCGAATTTTTGCGTCGATTTATAACCATGGATGAGACATGGGTTCACCACTTCACACCTGAGACAAAGGAACAGTCAAAGCAGTGAACTGGAATGGGGGAATAGTATCCAAAGAAGGCGAAGACTTCCATCTGCAGGCAAGGTCATAGCGTTTGTATTTCGGGATGCGCATGACATTAATTTTATTGATTTCAGAAAGGAAAAACCGTCAACGGCGAATATTATGCTAATTTATTGCAACGTTTGTTTGCGTGATGAAATTATGGGAAAAAAGACGCATTTGACGAAAAAGAAAGTGTTCATTAAGACAGTGCTCCAATTCACACATTCACTATTGCAATGGCAAACATTAATAGATCAATTGCTTCATCACGCACCTTATTCGTCAAATTTAGTTTCCTCGAGCTCGGTGGCTTGGCGGTAAAAGATTTGCCAACAATGAAGAGGTGTAGTCTGAGGTTGATGGCTACTTTAAGGAGTTTGAAAGTTCTTACTATAAACAGAGTGTAGAAGCTAATGAATATAGCTGGAAAAAGTGTATCGGGCTAATAGGAGATTACATAGTCCTGCCATATGTTCTGTTACACAATTTCCAGCGCTTATCGTTCAAAACTTCTTGCGGGAATAGAACCGTTAACTTTTTTTCAGAACACATGCACTGATTAGTGAAGAATACTAGTCAGTTTGGTTTTAGTTTGCAATCTATTAACATGGAGTCGGGTGTTAAAGAGAATCGAGTCAGCGTAATAGCGTTGCATAAGTGCGGAAAGAGTGCTGGCCAAATTTTCGAGTTGCTAAAACCACTCGGAATATCAAGAATGTTTGTTTATCGTGCTATTGCTCGCTTCGGCGAATTGTCTGGAGTAGAAGACAGGCCAAAAAGTGGTCGACCGCGCGTTGTCCGTACGAGTGCGGTAGTAAAGGCAGTGCGTGAAAGAATTCGGAGAAATCCCCTTAGAAAGCAGAAAATCATGCCCAAGGAATTGGATATATGAACCATTGGATATATCTGCATAAGAAAGCCTATCGTCGGTCCACGGGGCATCTTCTAACTCCTCAGCTAAAAAAAAAAAGGCTGGAAAGATGCAAGCGACTTTTGCAGTGGCACGCGGACAATGGCCATGAAAACATTCTGTTTACGGATGAGAAAATTTTTACGGTGGAAGAAGTTTTCAACAAACAAAATGACAAGATTTATGCCACTTCATCTAAGGAAGCGAAAAAAATTGTTCCAAGGGTTCAACGTGGCCATCATCCCTATTCCGTAATGGTTTGGGGGGGGTCTCCCACCATGGTGTCACATCCCTCCATTTCTGTGAAAAGGGCGTAAAAACTGGTGCAAAGGTTTACCAAAAAGATGTGTTAGAGGGTGTTGTGAAGGGTTTGACCAATACCCTTTTCAATGGACGTAGATGGATCTTCCAACAGGACTCTGCTCCTGCGCACAAAGCTAAAACCACGCAGGAGTGGCTCAGAGTCAATATTCCTGGCTTTATAGCAGCAGAAGATTGGCCATCAGGAAGTCCAGATCTCAATCCACTAGATTATGCTTTGTGGTCAGAATTGGAGAATATGGCTTGCAAGACTCCCCACAGAAATTTGGGTAGCCTGAAAACAGCATTAACCAGAGCAGCGTCCTCGATCTCCATGGAAATTGTACGTGCGGCTATAGCCCAATGGTCACACCGTTTGAAAGCTTGTGTTAAAGCAAAAGGCGGCCATTTCGATTGAATACAATTTTTTTTAATAACTAATATTGTCTTCTAATAAAAGAAATAATTTTGAATACAATATGAATATTGGTTTTTTTTATCGCGTTTTATATTTGTAACAGAACATATGGCAGGACTAGGTATGTTGAAAAATAAAGAAAATGTTTGCCAACTTCAGTGCGTCTCCTTTGTTAGGTCGGCTAGTTTTGGAACCGCCCTCGCACAACATGCTGTTGCCGGAAGCAAATTGTAATGTTTAACGAAAACAAGTGTGTATGCCAAAGACTTAAAATAGCTGGCAATTCAGTTTCTTGTCTTCTTATTTTGCGGTTTTCATTGCAGTGAATATACATATATTGTCTTCTTGGTTATGTCAATAATTTCGTTTTATAGAAGTTAAAAAAAAAAAAACGAATTAATATACATACTCGTATTATCTAACATATGAATACTTATTAGGCTATGATTTCCTACCATCCTAAAATAATTAATTTTCCTCATTGCATATAATTAGACTTTTTGGTTAATATTTTTATTCACAATTAAGTTCTAATGTTCTGCGTCGCAAGACAAGTGCCGCCGTCAGTACTTGGCCAAAACCAACTGATTTTATTTGCCAAAAAATCAGTCATTTAAGGAATTCAAAACCTCATCGATTGATGTAACACGTGGATGTCAAATACCAAAATCAAATTAATCATTTGTGTAATACCTTCAGCCAGAAAATCGTTGTCTTATTTTTAAGAGGACTGTAGCATATTTTAAAAGGAAATTTAGAAGATGAGTTCCAGTGTAGACCTTAATTATACATAACTTGCAAAATGCACTGCCCTAACTCTGATGTAATCCCTAAAGGCGGTAAATATGTTGTAATTCTCTCAATAAAAATTTACAACAACTATTAATTCAGTCGCGGCTTTGATAAAATCATGAGGCTTATAGTCTTATCCGTGCCGTGAGAGCAATTTTAAAACGGAAATTTCAAAATGTACTGTCCTATATCCGATGTAATCCCTAAACACGTTTAATGAGTTTCTACGGGATAGAACGACAGCGCCTTATATGACTACCCCAACCAATTACACATTTGGATAATTTTCCACTACACAAACGGAATGCACAATTAGATTACTTCCATTATTTGCTTGGTAACACGTACACATTTTTATACTCTAATATTTGAAAAAAGGGAAACCACAATATATCGGAAAGTGAAGATTCCGAAAATTACAAAAAAATAGCATATTCATAGCTCCGAAGTAGATAGATAGATACAATCACGAAAATTATTTCACTTTGTGGATGGATTTCAATGGCAGTTGGACAAAGTTTCTAGAGGCGGCTCAGTCCTTGTGTGGGTATTTTCTGTTCTTGATCCGTTTTGGCATATTATTAAGCACTGAGTTTATAGTTCGAACCATAAGCAGAAAATATAGTGCGGTTCTAAATATTTTCGGCCCGATACCGGTTTGCGGGCTTGCTTTTATATTATTATTATGCTTTTATATTATTTTCCAAAGATTGTACTTTCGTGCCTTTATTTCATGTACTTAGGTAAGATGTGCAGAAACTACTTCGTTGCTGTGTCAATCCATCTCTAATTAACTAATTAGTGCAATAGTTTTTAGCATACAAATATCACCACAAGTCTAACATACATCGTTAACGATAATTAAAATGTCTTGTGACGTAGTGTCTGTCTACTGCCTGTTTTTAAATCAGTCAGTTCTTAAGAGCTTTAAATAACAAGTAGAGAAATCATTATAAAAACGAATCAAAATATTTTAATACCAATACAGCGAAACAAGAAGAAGTTAGTAACAAGGTTGTCTGACATAAACCAGTTCTTCTATTTTTAAAAACTATTTCTTGAGACCATTTTATATGCATACTTTAATAGAAACTGTTAAGTAAAACCTGCTATTATTCAGTAAACTGGCAATAAGTCAAACAACACCAACCTACCAACCGAACGATCAAATACGTCACAGCATAGCAACAAGATAAAGTCAAGCAACCTTATCGCTACCAAGAAGTTTAAAAGTAGATGACCTTAAAGCTTTCAACAAAGACGAGACAATATTTCCAGTTTCTTTAATTTCTGTTGTTTACATTTTCAAGCACATATACGAATTTAGGATTTAAGAAACTGAAAATAAAAAAATAAAAATACAATAATTTAAGCACAACGACGACGACGGCTCTCTACACGCGCCTTTTAAAATGAAACCTAACAAATACCCACACATGTATTGTCACATATACCTTCGTGTGTTACTGTACACAGATATGTTCGTTTGTGGTTTTAGGGGGCTCGTTTTCACTGAAGCATCTTGATTGGTGAATTGTAATCAGACTACAACACACCGACAGCCCCAACAACAAGTTGGAACGAAAGAGCTTTTTTTATTTAATATACTACAAATTGCCAGTGTAAACTCAGGCAAGTGTTATGGCTTTACTAATGTATAGTCAGAGATATTGCTTAATATACTTTTGTAAGTGCACATATCTGTATGTATGTGAAAATATGCAAGTACTCATAATACAAATTACACCAGCACAAGGGGTGTAAATTGACTGCTTACAACATCTGCTTAGAGCTTGGTAGTTACATTGCGATTGCAAAATTGCACACTTTTCAAATTAAAAGAAATAAAGAGAAATACTAAATAAGTAGAAATTGTGGCATAATTTAGAATTATTCAATATGGGAATTCGTGTTCAGCGCAAAGAAATCTATGGAAACCACTATAAAAGATAAACATTATGACAAAAGTGCTAAGAGATCCAGTTTTTATTTATGAAAATACCTAGATATGGATCTAATGTGCTTCTTCCTTATACATTATCAGGGACCAGGACATCCACACCCCACGGACGGCAAAAGATATTATTCTGGGTCTTAAGTACATACGAAAAATGCATTATTATAGAAATGCTGAAGCGATCTATGTATATAATTCCGACCTTTGGAAACATTGACTGCAATGCCTTATTTAGTCTGGAAGATAATCACAATTTACTCGGAGCCGAGATATGGGTCATAGTCATGGGTGATGAAATACTAGCTAGTAAGGGGCAGGGGCAAAACAATTCATTTTATGTACACAGTTCGCCAAATCTTAAGACACTCATATTCTGACAAGTTGAATCCAAAGTAGTTTGCCTGGTGAAACCATGAGGGGAGCTTCCGGAGCTTGGTAACATTCTTGAAAGCGAAAGTATGTACGAACTGATGCCGCATGTTTCAGACAAATATTCAGTTTATATGGTTCCATCAATAGCTGGACCAGACTTAAAATAAAGTCCAAATAGACTGGGATGGACTACAATATCTCAAGGAAATTTAACCGACTCTTCGTTTCTAAATTTAGACAGGACAGCTGTGTAAATTGTCCTTGGATCTTTACTACCAAATGCGTCCCATATTCCTCATAGCCTCAGGTTACCGTATTTGGCTTCACTGCACTAACTGAATGGTCTTAATGCTTTCCTTTTGTACTCTAAGGGAACTCTTGACCTTCTCCCATCATCTGATGGATTATGATGCAATGTGATCTCGCTCCCTATTTTTCCGGTTTTCTTTGTGAAATGGTCTCAATGGGCCTTATGGTCACCGAGTGCGTTACCAATTCTGAACATAACCCTTAAGTGCTGTTACTGTGTAGTTCTCATTCTTCTACCTACTACCTTCTACCTACCACCTTCTACCTACTGTTTCATGCTCTGCAACAAACAACTTAAAAGAATTGTAACAAATTACAACAATGACAGTGATTCACCAAACGTTATTTAGAAAGGACATTCAACGAAACAAATCGCAAGAAGATATATATCATTATCATTATTATATTTTGTTGGACATTACAAATCGAAATTTTTCAAACTACATTTACATCATCTACATTGAGCCGATTTCTTCAAAAACGCAATATTCAATACAACTTTTTTCACTTCAGTTGCTGTTTTTGAAGTGTTCAAGATTTTCGTATACTGAAAGTGGTTTTG